>JZKD02S1184530.1:0-30638 GCA_000966675.3 Picea glauca | reverse complement strand
TGCGGATCAGTGTCCCAAGACACATGAAGAAGAGGAGGACATGTCTCATGTTCCATATGCGAGTGCAGTTGGCAGTTTGATGTATGCAATGGTTTGTACTAGACCGGACATTGCATATGCAGTGGGAGTTTTGAGCAGGTATATGTCAAAACTAGGGAAGGAGCATTGGAAAACAGTAAAAAGGGTTCTTAGGTATTTGCGTGGCACTGCTAGCTATGGATTGTGCTACGAAGGAAGACCGAAATTGGATAGAGTGGTGGATATACATGGCTTTGTGGATGCAGATTGGGCTGGAGATCTGGATCGTATGAGATCTACAAGCGGGTATGTGTTTAACCTGTTTATAGGAGAAATAAGTTGGATGAGAAAAAGATAGGTTGTAGTGGTACTTTCAACTACAAAAGTTGAATACATGGTAGGCACTCATGCAAGTAAGGAAGCAGTATGGTTACAAAGAGTGTGTTCAGGTATTGGGTTGGTACAACAAGCTGTAAGGATAGAGTGTGACAGTCAGAGTACAATTTTTCTGGCGAAGAACCCGACTTATCATTCAAAGACAAAGCATATTGATGTTCAATATCACTTTGTGAGAGACTTGATTGAAGAAAAGAAAGTATCACTAATGAAGGTGGACACTTTGAAGAATGTTGCAAACTCATTAACAAAATATGTGAGCACTTAGAAGTTCTCTTGGTGTAGAGGATCCATGGGCATTACTGCCCTGGATTGGTGACTATGTAACCCTGTAACCCCCTGTATGCAAAGAAAACAACAAGTGGGAGAATGTTGGGTATGTGTTATATTCTTGGGACCGCATTTTTTCTGCCTCGGGACCGCATTATATTTAGGTGGTTTTTCGGCACATGGTTTCTTTGCCGATGGTTTTTCTATTTCTGGCTAAGAAATTAGGGTTTTGGACTAATCCAAGTCATTGGGTTAGGGTTTTGGATGTCGTTGGATCTTATATGTATTTTGTATTGTAAACATTGTAACACGATGAATAATATAGAATATGTTGGTTTTCTCGGTTTGGGTTTCCAGGGGAAAAATCTTTGTGTAATGTTTGTATTTTCCATTGTATATTTTCTATTCTTTTTTTGAATATCTGTTTGCAGTAGATATTATACAAGGTTAGAATTTAACTTGGGCACTTTTCTAGGAATTCCTTGGTGTATTTTTCAAGATACTCAAAAGCAATTGAGTAATGTCCTATTTCACTGCTAACATCATCTAACTCAGTTAAAACTTTATCTTTAAGCTTCAACAAATCTTCCTCTTCATCTATAGGATAATTGTCATCTGATTCTACACAAACTACTTCTAGGTTTTCTTCTTCACTTGTAGAGAAACATTCAACATCATCACACTTAGAATTATTGCAATCAGAGGATTTTGGAGAGTCTTTACCTTCATTGTTCTTGATGGAATTGTCTTCAATGTCTTCCTTTTTTCCTTGATATGGCTTCTCTAGCTTCAGCCATAGATCCTTAGCGGAAGTACATTGTCCCATGTCTTCTTTGACAGAACTTGAGAGTCCATTGAAAATGGTCTTGAGAGCCAATGCATCATTCTTCTTTTCTTTCTTTTGAGTTGAAAACTTTGACTTATTCTTCAAGGGAACTGATCCACCAATAGTTGTTTTCCAAACACTTGCTCCTTTTGCTTTCAAATACCCTTTTATTTATATTCTCTATGCAAAATATTTTTTCTCATCAAGAATTGGAACTTCATCATCAATTTGTGTGTCCATGGATCTCCTTCAATCTTGTTAAGGCTTATAGTCAAGGCCTGCTCTGATACCAAATGTTGGACACACCGACCACACTGAGAGGGGGGGTGAATTAGTGTAGGGATTTTTTTACTCCTTTACCAAACACCTTAACTAGAAATCACCATTTACTCATCATCCATTACTTTCATTTATAACAAGTTATATGTACTCATATCTCAGCAACAAACATCATCAATAAACCATCATCATGAAGAATACAAGGAACACAAGATATATGTAAAAAATTTCTTTATATTACAGACTACAATCCTTGGGGGTTTTTTTAGCAACAACTCCTCAATAGCACCAACTCTCAATGCAAGACTCGGCTTGCAAATCTCAGTACCAACTGAGAAGATGAATCCAACCCTCAAGTACAATACCCAGCTTGTAGACAGAAAGAAATATGTCAAACTATACCAACACAAGTGCATTACCTATGCACCACACAACCTATCACATCAATCTCATCATCCAAATCATATCTACTCACCAAGATTAATCACCAAGACAAATCTCAACAATATCACCAAGATAACCAACAAGATATCTCTAGAAATACACTATACTCTCCATAAACCAAATACCATAAGTTGCCACGATTTTGTTGCCGCGATTATGTTGTCGCGCTTCTGTCGCACTTTTTCTACCATGTTTTTTTGTCGCTATTTTTCTGCCACACTTTTTCTGACATGATTTTTCTACTGCAGTTTTTCTGCTGTGATTTTTCTGTTGCACTTTTTCTATCGCGATTTTTCTACCGCACTTTTTCTACCGCGAATTTGCTCTATCAATAATACCTACCCAAATAACCTTTTACAATTGGATATTCAATATGCTCAAATATCATACTCATAAGAGATACTTTCTCTCTTATTTATACTTCTCCAAGTATCTTCCTCATCTAACCAACTCTAACCAACTTCCTTCTTTTAGGGGTTAACCCATTTTTAACCTCTTATCCACTTCTAACCCACTTTCTCCATAAATAGTAACTTCTCCACATCTAATTGCAACTAATTTATTTTTAATATTTTTCTTGTTGCAACCACTTAACCCATGACTAACCATTTTGACTTGTCAACATCTTCTAGGAGCTTCTAAAATAATTTGACTTATTTGACCTTCTAGGGGCTTCTACACAACACATGAGGGTTCTCCAACTTCACAAGGTCATAACTCTCTAACCGTGAGGAGTTATGTGACGTTCCACATATCACCAAAAATGGGATGACGAGCACTATCCATAGAGAGTAGTATCACTTGCAAATTCATGGATATGCATTACAATATTCCACAATCAATCATCGGGTTCCTTAACCACACATCTAGGATGACTCAACCACTTAACCATTTGGAATTCACAAAGAGTCTTCCTGTGAGGGATTTCACCATAAGGGGACCACATATTTCATCCATTTGGTATTTTGTATCAACCATGACAAGACAACAATGACCAACCTTTACATCATCCCATCTATACATCATTATGACATCTTTGACATCAATTACATCTATGAAAACATAGTCCATCAATCAATACACAAATGATACTATGGCAAGACATCAACTCTTTGACATCAATCATTTGTAATCAATGAAAACATAATGCAACACCTTTCTTCCATGCAAACCCTTTTACAACAAGTCTAGCCTTGTACCACTTTTTTCCTCCATCTTCTTCCTTCAACCTGTAAACCCATTTATTATGCATTGGTCTTTTTCCTGTGGGAAATAGAACCAAGTCCTAATTATGGTTATTTACCAAGGAGTCCATTTCCTCTTTCATGCATTGCTCCCACTTATTTTTAGTATCTACCTGCATTGCCTCTTCATATCTTTCTCGTTCACCAGAATCAATCAACAATAAATAATACAATAAATGAGAGTATCGTTCATGGGGTCTACTTAACCTGGTAGATATTCTAACAACACTTGTAGGACTTTGAGGTACATTTTGCTCCTATATTGTACATTTTGATTTTTTGGTACCTTTGGAATTTCATTTTCCTTGATTTCATCAAGCACCGTGTATTTTGTGTTTTCTTTTTCTTGTTTATTTCCCTACAACTAATCTTTGTACATGACCTTTTCATTGAATACCACATCTCTACTCCTAATGATTTTGTGATTTTCATAGTCCCATAAGTGATAATCAAAATCATTAACATCGCATCCAATAAAGGTACACTTCTTGGATTTTTCCTCAAGCTTTGTTATGTTTTCTTTATCAATATGGAAAAATGCTTCACAACCAAAAGTCTTCAGAAATGAGTAGTTTACCTTTTTACCTATCCATGCCTCCTTTGGAGTGACACCATCTAAGGAGCTTGAAGGCCCTCTATTTATTAAGTAAACAGTAGTATCTACAACATCTACCCAAAACTATAAGGGAAACCCTGCATGCAATCTCATACGGCTTGCACGTTCCATGATTGTCATGTTCATCCTTTTTGACACACCATTTTATTGTGTTGTTCCTGGAACTATCTTCTCTCTACGAATCCCATGGTATGAACAATAATTATCAAACTCCTTGCTGCAATATTCACCTCCATTATCTAATCTAAGACACTTCAACCTTTTTCTTGTCTCAGTCTCAACTAAAGCTTTCCATTTCTTAAAAGTGTCAAAAACATCATATTGTTGTCGAATGCAATAAACCCTAGTTTTCCTAGTTGCATCATTAATAAAAGTAACATAATAACAAGAGCCACCAAGAGATGATACCTGATTTGGTCCCCATACATCTCTATGCACAAGCTCTAACTTTTCACTCCTGGCTCTGAGAAATCTGACTCTCTTATGTTTCATAAACACAATTCTCACATAAATCCAAACCAACTTGTTTAAGATTTGACAATAAATTCCTTTTTTGGAGTATCTGCATCCTCTTTTCACTCACGTGTTCAATTCTATGATTCCACAGTGTTGTATCCACTACTGTAGAAGTTAAAGAGATAGAAGAGTCAACATTACCAATACATAAAGACAATGTACCTACCTTCTCTCCTTTTTCTATTACCAATGATCCTTTAGTGACCTTCCACGCATTTTCTGTAAATGTAGATATACAACCTTCACCTCCCAACTACCCTATTGAAAACATATTTCTTCTCAAATATGGAACATGTATCACCTCTTTCAACAACCATTGGTTTCCATTCTTTAACTTTATTTGTACCTTACCCATTCCAACAAGTTTACATGGTTCATCATCACCCAAATAAACCTGTCCAAAATCACCTTGAGCATAAACTTGAAAATATTTCCTATGGGGTGTGGAATTAAATGAAGCCCTTGAATCTAATACCCGAGAATTAGTAATATTATCTAAAGAAAGAATCAAAACATCTTGTAGCACATCACCTGCTACATCGTCTTCTTGATTTTTCTTCAGATGTTCTTTCTTCCCACAATTCCAACACTATCTTTCTTAGTATGGATTTGGATCTACCCTTCCTAGACTTCCTACAATTCCCTGGGCTCTTTCCTCTTTCCCCCCCATTCTCCATATTCAATGCATTACCATATGTCTCACCCATGCTTTTCCATCGCATTTACTCGTTAAGGATAACACCAACAACATCATCAAATTTCAGAGTGTTTGAACCAAAGATAGAGTTATTTACAACCATGACCAAGCCATTCCATATTTTTGGAAATGTGCACAAGATTATAATATCCCTAACCTCATCATCAAAGTTCACTCCTAAAAAATTTATTTGAATAGAAATCGTATTAAATTCATTTAAATGGTTGGAAACAGAGCCACCTTCTGACATCTTCATATTAAATAAATGCTTCATTAGAAATACCTTGTTGGAGGCTGAGGGTTTTTCATAGTTTATCCAATTTCTTCATTATATCCTCCGTTGTATTTTCTTTTGAAATGTTGAAATCCATCAATGCTTCCAGGCACAGTCGTATCGTTCCTAGTGCCTTTCTATCAAGAACCTCCCATTCTTCGTCCTTTATACTCACTGGCTTCTTTACTTTTTCATCCAATGGTAGGAAAATATCCTTCTGATATAGATAGTCTTCCATAACTAGTAGTTTTGGTCATTAAATTTCTCGCCCCTAAACTTTCTAGCTTATGCCATTGCTCCCACTCAAACCATGAACCCTCTTTTCCTGCGAGTTACCTTTCGCTCTGATACCAATTGTAAGAAAAAGAGGATCGCAAAGCAATAATATAAAACAGATACATAAATAAAACACGAAAGATACACAATATAATAGAGACATAGATATACATAGTTCACCCAAAATGGGCTACGTCCATGGAGAAATTGTCAATCATTTATTTTATTATCCAACAAAATGAAGGGATACAACCTACAACACTTCCATTGTAACTCCTCTTCACTCTCTCACAGTCTCATCTCTTAGTCACAATATAATTTTCATACACAAAAAAAAAACTACACCGCAGAAATACAATTTCCTCATACATAAAAGAGGGTTTCCTTCTAGGGTAAAAAAAACTAACATAACTTCTACCGTAAAATATGCAACCTAATGATGAACGATTCATATTGACTATGAAATTACAATATTTTACAAGGCAATTTTCCCGAAAAATCATTTCGGGGGCATTGCCCCCAAATCTCTGCCAAGGGGGGCTCCAATGATTTTCACCGCCCCCCTGGACCCGCTAGTGATAGTTGTGGGGGGGAAATACCCCCCACATCCCCCCGTCGGGAACTGGGATCCAAACATGGCTAAAACAAGACCTTTGAATCAAGAAGACAATCAAGATCAACAACCAACAAGATTGATCTTTTTCGAGGGTTTATTGGTCGGTCTGGTTAAGATCTCTTTCTATTCATAGACTGGATTTCTCCGATTCGTTTTCGGACGTTGATATCTAAGAATCACCAATCAGATCTTCTTCTAGTCTCTCCACCCTCTTCTCTATATTATCAATTCCCCAACAACTTCACATCACGCGAAGTTCATACAAACTTCATTCTTGGTTATGATCTCTCTCCTCGTCATACAAATTTAGTATTATGGATTCACACAAATATTACACACGGGATAACAGGAAAATCAAAGATACGACATAAAAACAAAACATGGGCACACAGTGATTTTATTGAATCAAGCTCGACGTCCTCAACCTGATTATATAATTTTTGGCGCTTCTTTAGCACATACCACCTCTCCTCCTCTATGCTTACAGGCTTACATATAATAAAGAAAATGCAACCATCAGATCATCTCAAATCTAATTTATATTCGATCTATCCCTAATATATCTAACTAATTTCCCGTAATAGAAAATTACATGTATGTGTGTTTACATAATTATGAGGAAATCACATCTTTTGATCCGGATTATTTTCGACACTAAATGAGAGCAGAGATATAAGAAATAAATGTAAAGAAATATCGCAGATATCCAATAATATAACAAAAATGTATCAGAGATGAAACCATAAACACAGAGATACAATCATACACAATTTTCTATTAATGAGCGAAAATGTACAAAGACTATAAAAATATAGAGTGAAAAACTTGCTAGAATGGTGGCAGCTTATCTCTGAGAAAAGATGTGATGGCTACTCGCATTCGCCAGAAGATGATTTTACAATGAGGCTCCAAAGGTATTTTTATCATAAATAAAATCCAAAACCCTAACCCTAGAAGATGAAAATCCAACAGTTTTGTGGACCTTGTTTTGAGTAGTTTGGTGTATCACTTTCCTGGGGGCGTAACTTTGGCATACGATCTACGTTTGGGGCACACGATAGCTCGTTGGAAAGGTATCAACAAGGAGATTCATTTTGGGGGCTCGATCATAGCCTTTAGCTATCATTCAAAAGCTCAATCATGAAAAATATTCATTTAGGCCCTCAAAATAGCTTCGAAAGTTAAAAACTGCTAAAAATAGTAAATTACTAAAATTGTCAGAAAACTGTTTTGAGCCAATTGGAAAAGATGGGTGGCCACCGATATCCACTTGGATCAATCCTCCCTCCTTAGGAAGAAATGGTCTCCATTGCATTGAGTGCCCGGGAGAGAGGGAAAATCGTTTGTTGAATCTGCATCTTGATGAGTTGCTTGCCTTGTTGGAGAAGTTGTGTTGCTTAGCTTGTTGAAGGTTGTCAAGAACCTGTGGTTGGAAGGGTTGGAACTTTTTAACTAGTCTAGATACATGAGATGCATGTGTGCAGAAGGAATATTTACACTTTGTTGCAATCTTTTCAACCTGCTTTTGTTGGATAGAAGGTGCTTGGACGGAGGCTACAGTGGTGTTCTTTTGTTCACGCTTTGAACAGACTATGAAGAAGCTGAATTTTGTAGTATGAGATACTACCTTGCGGCACTGTTTAGGTGGGACAATAGTCAGAACTACCTCCAGTATCCTGTAGATATGACCCCCCAGAGTAACAATGACACTACATGGTCGAGACTCATAAATAACATGGCACCTCCACATATATGGCTGGTCCAAGAGAACATCACATACATCCAGCGGAGAAACATCACATAATACCTCATCCTTGAAGGGTTGGATGTTGTATGACAATCGACATTGTTGGCTGACATGAAGATCTCGTCCCTGGCGAAGCCACCCGATGTTGTATAGTTGTGGGTGTGGTGTTGTCGACAATCTCAACTATTTGACGACCTCTACTGAGATGAGGTTCTTCTGGCTTTTGCTATCAACAATAAAATGTAGCGGGGTCCCCTTCACCCACATCTATGAATGAAAAAGGTGCTCCCCCTCTTTAGGATATGTTGGTTCTTCTAGTTGAATTGTTGTGGTCGCGACAATAGCAGTGGGGTCTGCGTCGATGATCTGTTTTCTATCAGTATTTTATGAATTAGATTCTAAATCGGGGTTAGTCTCCTTGTCTTTGATCTCGGCCACTAATGAATTTTTTGAGCGACCTTCATCGGTGTTGTGCTAGGGGATTTTGTGGAAATCGCACCATTGTTCGGAGTCCTTCTTCATCTTTTCGTGAACCTTATTTTCCTGTGGCTTGGAATGGTTTTCGGGAGATTGTTTGTTAGGGTCATCTTTATCATACTTTGGTTTTTGTGGATATGCAAACCTGAATTGCCGTTTGTTCTAGTGTTTAAATTTTTTCTCGATTTTAACTACATATCGATAAGCAGCATCGAGTGATGAGGTGTCCAGAAAATCCATTTCATTTTGGATGTATCTGTGTAGAGCCCCACGATATTTCAAAACCAAATGTTGTTTAGATTCTTTGATACCTAGCTTGGTGCGCAAGGTATGGAAGGTATTGGTGAACTCCAGAACTGCTTGGCCCCTCTCTTTCCATAGTGTGGTCTATATCATGTACTAGTCCTCATAGTTGCCAACAGGGTAATATTGTTCCTTTACCGCATCCACACAAAAATCCTAAGTGGGCTCAGTCCCATATATTCCAAACTCCTCTGTGGAAATTTTCTCCCAGTAAGTTTAACACCAATGTTTGATAAGGGGGAGAGCCTTAAGGAGTGAGAAGATGATCTTTTCCCTGTCGGAGAAATTACAAATAGAGAAATAACCTTCTAGCAGATTTAACCATTTTTCTAGGGCATCTGCATCTATCTGTCCTTCAACTATGGGAATGTCAAAATTAACTTGTACCTTGAAAGGCGAGGTGCCTCCAAATTTTCCTCTTGATGAATACACGCATGTTGTTATCGACAAGCGTTGAAGGATGTGGGAAAAATTCTCTATCATTTCATCCCTCTGTCACGTGAGAGCTTGCTCAAGCAACAAATTAATAGAATCATTTGCTCTGTCGTTTTTCTTTTCTTCCGCCATGGAGGGTTTCTTGGGCGTGCGATAGCAATTGTCCTCAAGAGAGACAACCTCGAGACCCAACTTGATATACTCGGACTTCGTCAGGGACATGCACTGAAAAACGATCAAGAGCAGCCTACTTTGATATCACTAATCCAGATTATTTTTGGCACGAAATGAGAGCGGAGATATAATAAATAAATGTACAAAGATATCACAGATATCCAATAATATAACAGAAATGCATCAGAGATGCAACCATAAACACAGAGATACATTAATACACAATTTTATATTAATGAGCGAAAATGTACAAAGACTGTAAAAATACAGAGTGAAAGACTCGCTAGAATGGTGACAGCTTATCTCCGAGAAGAGATGTGACGGCTACTCGCATTTGCCAAAAGATGATTTTACAATGAGGATCCAAAGGCCTTTTTATCATAAAGAAAATCCAAAACCCTAACTCCGGAAGATGAAAAGGAAACAATTTTGTGGACCCTGTTTTGGGTAGTTTGGTGTATCAACTTCCCGAGGGTGTAACTTTGGCATACGATCTTCGTTTGGGGCATACAATAGCTCGTTGGAAAGGCATCGTCGAGGAGATTAATTTTGGGGCCTCAATCAGAGCCTTCAACTATCATTGAGAATATATATCCCAAAAAACCTTCATTTAGGCCCTCAAAATGGCCCCGGAAGTTAAAAACTGCTAAAAATAGTAAATTACCAAAATTACCATAAAATTGTTTTGAGCCAGTTGGAAAACGTGTGTGACCACCAATATCCACCTGTATCATCCTCATATGACAGATTTTGTTAGGGATCGAACCTCCCTAACCCCTAATGTAGGTAGAATAATATATTTTCCATGCAATAAAGGCTGACATTAGTTAATAAGGCCTATTTAAGAAATGTGAACAAGTCAATGTAAGAAGACCTAATCGAAGCTTTTGATTCTAGAAAGATATTCCTATAGAATGTTCTTTAGAAGATACAATTATTATAAATAACAGTAGGAGGCATGTGAAGTCTTGATCTTGAGAATTATTTTAATAGAGCTCTGCTTTGCTAGAGGTTTCTCCCTCGAAGAGGCAAGTGAACATTGTTTTCTTTGAATAAAGGTATTATTTATGACGTTTCTCTTCTCAATATTTTGTTGTTCCATTGATATCTATTGAATATTCCTTTTTCTGCATATTATATTACATTTGGTACCTTACAAGTGGTATCATATCACTTTCCTTGGCAATAATTGTGAGTAAAAAAAAATTCTAGGGTAGAGACGTGTATTGTCGGTGTCTTGCACAAAGATCTATCAATCAACAAGTAAAATTGTGGTGGGGAAGACTACAGGTAGGCAGTACAGACAGTTTCACAGGGTTTCCTAGAAACCAAAGTTTCTCCCTTGTTGGAAACCTTTGTAACCCCTATTGGTACCCCTCAAGTAGTACCACATCAGACAAAATATGTACACAACCATCACTCCCACATACTGGCAGGTATATCGGGAATCCCCTAGGTCTCCTAAAACCATCCCTAGGATCGGTTGCTTGACTACTATAGTGTCACGGAGAACAACACTCGGGAATATACTCTCTAGTACCTAGGCAATTGGGTAGTACGGTTAAGGGTATGGTTGAACCTCCTTAGTTGGTGCCCTGAGATATTGGGCCGAGTACTACTATTCGACCCCACACATATATCAAAGAGATATAGCACAAGGTAAACCCTTGTCCATAGGAACCCTGCAAACCCTAACTGGGGGGAACATACCAGACAAGGAATAAAACAAATATTTTGGCCGCGCAACCTTAACTCCTACATTTTGGTTGCAAAATTACTACACATTTTTTTTCTATTAAGAATTTGGGCATTTCAACACTGTAGTATTATTCAAGTCAGAGTATAGCTTCACATGAATAATAAAAAAAACCGAGTATAGTTTCCTATCGACAGCCTTATTTGGGACCTATCCCATTGGATTACTCTCTTCTCCCTTATCACAGTGGTACCTATCATTTTTAATCCTATTTTTTCGTCGACTTGACCCCCTTCCTGACACTCTTATTTGCGACCTGTCCCAATGGACTCCCCTATTTTCCTTGATCGTTGTGGTCCCCATCACTTATAATCCTTTTTTTTTGTGGTGTCACCCACCCTTCCCAACACCCTTATTTGAAACCTATCCCATTGCATTCCTCTTTTCACCCTAATCATCGTCACATATATCATTTCTCAGTATTTTTCATGGACCCACTTCCCCTCCCTGGCCCCCCTCATTCTCAAATGACCACCACTCGCAACCAAGAAATCCTTCACCTACAAGAAGAATCCAAACAACACCGAGAGGACATCTAGAGAGTGACTTCGGAAATTGGTTCCACCAATTACAAATTGGAAACCTTTGAGGCCAACGTTACGGGCGAATTTGTAGCAGTTAAGGGTGAATTGGCCTCCCTCACGATCGCTCTCAACCAATCGTTAAAACAATCCCATGGCTCTCCCTCCTATGAAAAACCTTCACACTATGAAGGTGAGGACTCTTCCCATAATATGGCCTTTCATTCCAACTCCCTTCATCGTAACCCATGTCTTCCCAGAGTTGAGGTGAAAAAATTTGATGGCTCAGATCCCACAGGTTGGGTCACTCAAATGGAATATTATTTCTCCTTGCATGGAATTATTGGCGATTTGGCCAAAATTCGTTATGGTGTCCTCTATCTGGATCTTGAACTCTGGAAATGGTGGCAATGGCGTAGAAAGACATGCCAAGGGTATGTTTCTTAGACACATTTTGTTGCAGAGATTTATGAACACTTTGACATTGACACCCACTATCTAGGTTTTTTGACCAAGTTGAAACAATATGGCATAGTGGAAGAATTTATTTCTGCCTTTTAACACTTGGATTTCCGAATGGAGGGAATGTTAGATGATTTATTCAAGGAATTCTTTATCAGTGGCCTCAAGGATGGAATTCACTCGCAGGTCCTAATAGCTCACCCTCAAACTTGGTTGGAAGCTACTCAACGAGCCAAGGAATCCCAATAGATTGTCTCCGCCTAGAACCACAAACCCTCCTTTATTCCTCGCACTTGACCTACCAATCCCACCCATCCTTCCACTCCTCTCAAGATCCAGAAACTAACCCGGGAAAAAATGGTTGAACACCAACTCAACGGTCTTTGTTATAATTCTGATGAAAAATATTTTTTGCGGCACAAGTGTAAGGAACAGTAACTTTTTATGGCCATTTTTAGGATGTTGTTGAAGAGGAGGACGAATTTTCCCCAATGGAATACCTACCCCCAACCTTTACTCCTACTCCACCCTCTGATCCACCAGAACTTGAACCATTGATTTCACTGCATGCCCTTACTGGCTTCTCTGCTCCCCAAACCCTCAAGCTCATTTGCTACATTAATCACAAGAATGATCCGGATTTAGGAGCAGAACAAACTGATGAACAGATTGAATACAATAAACACAAAGATAGGAAGACTAACACAAATATCCAGTGAACAATATCTTCTATTAAATAATGAAATAGGTTGAAACTGTAAAACTGCAGAACTGAAACTTGCTCGAATGGTGGTAGCTATCTCTGAGAAGAGATGTGGCTTCTATGTGCATCCGTCTGAGCAGAATGGATTACAATGAGGCTCTAGAGGCCCTTTTCATATTACTCATGAATTCCAAAACCCTAGACATCCAAAAACCTAACCCTAGAAGGTGAAATGCCAAAATTCATGTGGGCCCTATGGGTAAGTTGGTGTAATTTGGTACCTCAACTTCCTAGGGTCGTAACTTTTGCATACGACCTTCGTTTTAGGTGTGTGATATCCTATTAGAAAGGTCTTTCAGAGAAATACACATTTTGTCATCAAAATTTGACTTCATATAGATTTTGACTATGGCGATCCAAAAAAACAACGTTTAGGGCCCCAAAATGGCCCCTGAAGTACAACAAGATGTGCTGACATGAAAACATACAAAATAAGCCATTTGGATTAGGCGAGAGGCCACTTGTATCCACCTGGAGGATGTGTCAGGATTTAGACAGCCCTAGGAGTGTAGAACCCACAATTAGAAAGAAATACAGAAGAACGTGTTGAACAAAAATGGACACGATGAGCCAGTTGGAATAGGTGGGTGGCCACCAATATCCACCTAGATCAAGGAAGGTCATCATCCTCATTGATAGTGGCAACACCCATAATTTTATTCATTGCCCCATTGCCCAAGAAATCAATTGTTATATACGTTGTATCAACAATTTTCAAATCATGATTGTCAATGGTGGTTCTATGAAATGTGGCAGGCATTGTGAAAATGTGCGCCTACAAATTGGTCAGTATCACCTGAAATGTCATGTGTTTTCCATTGACATGGGTGGTTATGACATTGTGCTCGGTATTGAATGGTTACGCACTGGGACCCATCCTCATGAATTTTAAGGAATTAACCATGCAATTCCAACAGGAAGGACAACAGTATAAGTTTTAAGGCATCACAACAAGATCCTTTGATATCATCAGTTCCCATCGAATAGAAAATATCCTCAAAAAAGAACATTTAGGAATTATTTTCGAACTCCATTCCATTCAAGCAGTTGAGACGTCCTTTATTCATCCTGACCTACAATCTATCCTCTCCAAACACTAAGTAATTTTTTCCACTCCCCATGGACTTCCCCCTTCCCGTGGTGTTCATGATCATCCCATTCCTCTAGTATCGGGTAGCCTTCCTCCCAATGTTTTCCTTTATTGTCACCCCTTTTCTTAGAAAAATCAAATTGAGAAAATTGTTCAAGAATTGCTTGAATCCGGTGTTATCCGTCCTAGTACCAACCACTATTCCTCTCCTATGGTTATGGTACTCAAGAAAGAAGGAACTTGTCACATGTGCCAAGACTTTCGCACCCTTAACAAACTCACCATCAAAGAAAAAATTCCCATTCCTGCCATTGATGACCCATTGGATGATTTGAGCAGTGCTCAGTACTTTACTAAACTTGATATTTGTTTTGTCTACCACTAGATACATATGAAAGAGGAAGACATTCCCAAGACTTCCTTTAGAACTCATGAGGGTCACTATGAGTTCTTGGGCATGCCCTTTATTCTGTGTAATGCTCCCTCCACTTTCTAAAGTCTCATGAATCATGTCTTTCGTCCATTCCTCCTTCATTTTGTCTTAGTTTTCTTTGACGATATTCTCATCAATAGAAAAACTTGGGAAGCCCATCTCGCCCATGTGAATCAAGTTCTCCATCTACTCTCTCAACACAAAATTTTCCTTAAACAGTCTAAATGTGCCTTTGGAGCCTCTGAAGTGGAGTACCTGAGTCATATTGTTGGCAAGGATGGCGTGCGGGTGGATCCTAATAAAATTGAATATACCAAGAATTGGCCTCTCCCTAAAACTCTTAAGAGCTTGCGTGGTTTTTGGGGTTTAATAGGGTATTATAGCAGGTTTGTTTAGAATAATGGCCAAATTTCCGCACCTCTCACTTCTCTCCTTAAAAAGAATGCATTCACTTGAACTCCAACTACTGATCACTCCTTCCACACCTTGAAAGTGGTTATGTGCACAATTCCAATCCTGACCCTTCTTGACTTCACAAAGACTTTTGTCTTGGAATGTGATGCTTCAGGGAAAGGAGTTGGGGTAATCCTCAAGCAAGATGGCAAGCCTTTGGCCTTTAGTAGCAAACAATTTTCAGAGAGACATTTGATCCAATCAATCTATGAAAAGGAAATGTTGGCTATTATGCATGTCATGGATCTCTGGTGTCCTTATCTCCTAGGGAAACACTTCCAAATTAAAATTGATCATCAGAGCCTCGAGCATTTTCTGGAACAACGAATTTCATCCCCAAAGAAACAAAAATGGGTGGCCGAGCTATTTGGATATGATTATGAGATCATTTACAAGAAGGGAAAGGAAAACGTGGTTGTTGATTCTCTTTCCAGGAAGTATGAATAAGAAGGTTCCCTCTTTTCCCTCTCTTTCATTGTACCAGATTGACTCCAAGTTGTTTTCCAGGAATGGATGAAAGACCCCAAACTCTTTCGCCTATTCCAACAATTGTAACACCATTCTCCAGATCCTCCAGGGTACTCTTGGCACAATGAAGAGATTCTCTACAAAGGTCCTTTGTATTTAATAAAACAATCGCAACTTAAATCCACAGTGCTCGCGGAGCTTCATGCTTCACCCACACCTGGGCATTCAAGGTTTACCAAAAACTATGAAAGGGTCAAACGTTCTTTTTTCTGGGATGGTATGAAACAAGATGTCTGTACATTTATGGCTAAATTTGATGTTTGTCAATGCAACAAGGGAGAAACATTCAAATCCCCAGGAACACTACAACCACTTTCGATTCCCCCTACTATTCGGAGGGATATTTCTATGGATTTCATTGTTGGCTTACATAAATCACGCAATAAGTTAATCATCATGGTGGTTGTCAACCATCTTTCCAAATATGCTCATTTTTGTTCTCTTCAACACCCATTTACTGCATCCATAGTGGCTCAAATTTACATGGATAATATCTTCAAACTTTATGGCATGCCTCATTCTATTGTCTTTGACAAAGATCCAACTTTCACCAATAATTTTTGGCAAGAATTGTTTAGGCTCCAGGGAACCCAATTGCATCTTATCACCGCCTATCATCCCCAGACTGATGGCCAAACTGAAGTTGTAAACAAGTGTTTGGAAACATATTTGTGGTGTTTCGCATCTAATCGACAACATCAATGGGCTCAGTGATTACACCTAGCTGAATGGTGGTACAAAACCTCTTACCATACAACTACTCGCATGACTCCTTTTGAAGAAGTCTATGGAAAAAATCCACCATCGATTCTATCATATATGTCAGGTGTCTCGAAGGTTCAGGAGGTTGACAAAAATATTACAGTTCGATAGGCCGTTCTCCATTCCCTCAAAGAAATTTTGGTCATGGATTAGAATCGCATGAAGCAACAAGAAAATCAAGGTCGTTCTGATCATCAATTTTTTGAAGGGGGCCATGTGTTTCTTCGTCTGCAACCTTATAAGAATACTTCACTCAAATATTAACATTTTTAGAAACTTTCTCCCAAATTTATGGTCCTTAAACCATTCTCAAGCAAGTGGGGCCTGTGGCCTACCAGTTAGCGTTTCCCAGTCATTCTAATATCCATCATGTTTTTCATGTCTCATGCTTAAAGAAAGTGATTGGAACAAAGTTCCAAACTAAAACCAGACTCCCTGAGCTGGATGAAGAAAGTTCCATTTGGTTGCAGCCACAAGCCATCCTGGACTAGCGAGAGCATTGCCTTCATCAGTGCACCATCAAGGAAGTGTTAGTTCAATGGAAAGATACAACTCCAGAAGATGCCACTTGGGAGCCGACCACCATTCTACAACAATTTCCTCATATCAAGCCTTGAGGATAAGGTTGTTCTTCAAGGGAGAGGGCATGTTAGGGACCTAACCTCCCTAACCCCTCACGTAGGTAGAATAATATATTTTCCATGTAATAAAGGTCGACATTAGTTAATAAGGTCTATTTAATAAATGTGAATAAGTCAATGTAATAATACCTAATAGAAGCTTTCGCTTCTATAAAGATCTTCCTCTAGAATGTTCTTTAGAAGATAGATTTAGTATAAATAAGAATAGGAGGCATGAGAAGTCTTGGTCTTGAGAATTATTGTAATAGAGCTCTGCTCTGTTGGAGGTTTCCCCCTCGAAGAGGCAATTGAACATTGCTTTCTTTGAATAAAGTTATTATTTTTGGTGTTGCTCTTCTCAATATTTTGTTGTTCTATTGATATATGTTGAATATTCTTGTTTCTGCATATTATATTACATTTGGTACTTTACATATTTCGCCTTCTAGAGGCTTGGATTTTGATAATGATCTTGGGGGTATCCTTCCTATCATTGTAAGTAATTCCATCTTTATTTTATTGAAGCACTCTCCTCTATCTTGACTTCTCGACTGATTTGTGCATGATGAGCTCATCATTGAGCTCATCATTTATGGTGGACTTCAAAACTTTAGTGGCATAGTTATGAACCCATCTAGTTTGTCAAGTATATATTTAAATAACTCTTTATTCCAGTTATTTATGGTTGTTTCCACATGTTTGTCATCTTCTTTTTATGTTCCCCGCATATCATATGACAAGTACACCAACAAATTTGAGGGAGAAGTCTTGCTTGGAAAAAAGATTGAGAAAAAAGTGAAAGGTGGGCTCTTAAGTCTTTGTATATTTTTTCGTACTTAAATGAATTATAGTAATGAATGGTACTTAAATTTAATTATAATGATTTTTAGGTGGTGAACAATGGGATTTAATACATCTTCACATTGTAAATAATCTTGATTACATAAAGGCATGGATAGAACAATGTGAAGAAGTTAATGGTAACTTGTCATGAAATGAGGTGTCTCAATTGATTCAACAAGTGTTATTGGAGAAGGATCCTAATCCTACGTAGAAGACAAATTATTTAGTGTTTGGTGCAAAAGATAGAAAGGAACGTGTTATCCTTTTTCTATATTTTTTCTCATTTATTTTCCCTATCATGGTGACTTGACCACGCCTTCTAACATCTATGATGCAAGAAAAGCATCACAAAGCTATGTGATGTGATGGTTGTAAACATTGCATCGAAGATTTGGATGATATGAAGGTAACCTTAGATTGTGGAATAATTGCAACTTTCTAAGTGACTAATATATCCCATGGGGACGACAAACATCTAGTCACATTTGATCTTAGATATTATTGCTATTTGGAAGATACACTTGAGTTAGACTTCAAATCCTCCAAAGTTGATCTCTTTAAGGTCATGTGATACATATCATTTGTTCCATTGTTCATTGTCTTCTTCTCTTTGCCTAATTAACTTTTCCTCTTTTTGCTCCTTTTTAATACCATTGAGGCAATATTTTATGGACTTTACTACATCTTGATAAAGTCTGAATGTCCTTTTGGACTTTATTGATGGTCACCATTTTTTCCTTGCAAAATCTGGATCCTCTTCAAATTACTCTATTGTAAACACTAAATTTAGTGGATGCACAACTTAATTAAGGAGGGTTGTTGTACATATTGTTAATTGGTTGTCGTTTGCGATGAATATGTATCGAATATGTAGAAATTAGACACTGACATACAAAATAATAGATTATACGACTGAATTCATATCATTGCATGACGAAGATATTGACGGTTATACATGATCATATTTTCATGAGGGCATACAAAATTTGGCCACTAACGGTTTGTCATTGGTACATTGACATACAAATGGCGTGGCTTGTTGGGAGACTTGCTAGAGGTTGATATGGTGGTATACAAATGAAAACTAGTGATACAAACTGTTGTATGATTTGCTTGTTTAGACGAACCCAACTTTCCCTTAGTCCACTATTATATTCTAATATCAATGTTAAAACATAAAACTTTATAAATAAAAAATATTTTTATATTAATAAATTATTTATATGTTAAATGATGAATTGCTAATTACATGAATAAAAATATATAACATTTATATGTTTATGGTAACCTTTCACATACAATCATGTATTTATAAATTTTGTGTTTTAATAATTACATATGAAAAAGAGTTTTAAATGTTTTGGGTTGAAAGAATTTGTCATATTTTTGACACTAAGAGGGTTGAAGATGAAAATCACTCTCTTAGAATGTCTTGCAAAACACCCACATTAGATCACAATTTCAAAATATTTGTCACAATATTGACTCATCAAAAACTATAGTGATTTAGCAATGCTTCTCTTAAATCTTTTTGAGCACAAAAATAAAATTTTAAAGCAAACCAAGTAATTCCTTACCTTTCTTAAGGTCCAATAGACCAAACTTGGTCTATGTGGATTGTTAGTCATCATCATCATCTTATATTGGGGAACCGTCCCTTGGGTTTCTCCATGGTTTCCCAATTCGTGGATGGCATCCTCAGTAAATCCATCAATGTATACTAGTGTAGCTCACCGAATGGGATTCGAACTGAGACCTATCGACACAAAAAATGACCAAAGACCCAACAACATTAGAGACAATTGGTTGAGCTAACCCCTTCTTATATATATATATATATATATATATATATATATATATATATATATATATATATCCACTGAGCTAGCTCAATTGGTTTTAACATATTATTTCAAGATAAAACTTGTTATGAAGTTTTTAGTTATAATTCAACTTAATCCCACTAGATTATCAACAACTAAAATGTTTGTGGATTAAGTTGATCTTTCATTTATATATTCCAACTTAGAAGAAATGAAATCCCCCAAAAAAAAATCCATATATATCCATACTTTTTATAAAGTTTTTGGAAATGTAAATATATATTTTATTTTATTTTATTATTTAATAATACTTAAACTTCCATTTAATATATTTTAAATTAAAATTTCTTTGAAAATATCATTTTGAGGATTTTAGAAAAAGCAAAGTAGAAATATGTCAAAAATTGAATCTCATAGATCCCCATTGACCTACTAATAAACGATAACTTCCAATAAACCATAACTTTAAAAAGTATTTTGAAAGTGTATTTATATTGAGCTATGTTGTCACTGTAACTATAATAATGCTTTTGAGTTTTTTTCCTAATTTTTAATATAATATTATTTATGTAATATAAAATGTAAAAAGCATTAATCCAATAATAATAAAATATAGAGAGGTTTTAAAAAGCATATGCGAGGAATTTAAAAGGCATCGGCATATTTTATTTTTAAAATCATGTTAAGAGTAAAATAGTTCCAAAATGACAAGGTATGGACTTTGCAACGTTTAAAAATAACAAATTGTTTTCTTTAAAGTCAAGTGGTTTGAATCTTATTTGTAAAGAACTTCTATATGGCTAACTAATAACAATTTTAAAATTGATCAACACAAAGGAAAGTGTTTATCAATTTGCATGTGCATTTTAGTATCATTATATGTTTTATTTTTTTTCATTAATTATATACAAAGTAATATAAATGGTTATTGAGTCGTATAGGGTAATCACTATTTTAATATTTGTTGTAAACTTATTTGTGTACTGTGTATTTGTTTATTTTCATTATATAAATTGGTTCTTTGTGAAGATTAAACACTTTAAACACACTTGTTGTGCTTATTTTCATTATATAAATTGGTTCTTTGTGAATATTTTTCATCATATAAATTTTATTTTTTTTTGTGAATATCGAACACTCTAAACACACTTCTTGTGTCATGGGAGGCAAAGTCTAGGTTTGACAATTGGTTGCTTTCAAAATCCTCCCATGGTAAGAGTGGGTACTAAATTGTAGAAACTATTCATCTTCATATCTATTTTCTCTATAACTTGCTTTCATCCTTAGTGATCATTCCTTGGAGAACTTGCTTTCGTCCTTAGTTCCCTCTATCACTGGAAACTTCGGTTCTATTCCCATTCCGACTTACCATGGGAAGGATTTAGTAACTAGTACCCGTTCAATGGGAACCTCGACTACGACCACTGGGGTAAGGATTGATCTTGGGAAGGACCCGGCTTGGTCGCGGGGCCTAGGCTTGGAGCTTTCTCCCATAAAAACTCGGAGTGCTCGTAAAAAGGTGGGTTCAGTGAGTTCTTCTTTTGTTTTACAGTCTATTGTTCTAGACCAAGGGGCGCTTAGAGGCATGAAATCCCTCGCACGAGCTAAATCATGATTCTTCTATCCCTCAATCTTAGAGTGGTGGGAGGGCCCTTAAAATTGGCCTCCCTGAGAAGACTCTTAGAAAAAACTCGTCCTTTTGTTATTTTTATACAAGAAACCTTAGTGGAGGCAGATAAGGCTAGAAATTGTATGTTTTCTCTCAGGCCTGACTAGATGATCAATGCTGTAAGTTCTATTGGAAAGTCTGGTGGGCTCCTTGTTTCTTGGGATCCTACTTGTTTCGATTTAGTGTTGGTCCTAAGTTGTGGAGGGATTTTTTGTCAGGTTCAAGTTTAGCATCGAAAAGGAAGGTGTCTCTACTGAATGTTTATAGACCTTGCCAAGATCGTAAAATTTTTGGGAAAAAGTTGATATAGTTGGTACTTTAGCAGTTGATGACTTAATTATGGCAGGTGATTTGAATTTAACAACAAACTTAGAGGAAATTTGGGGTGAGACAGCCCAGGTAGATTCTTTGGTGGGATTTTTTAAAGAGTTATTTTCAAAAAACAAGTTGGTGGATGTGGCCCCGGTTGAGGTGGTGCCGACTTGGAGGAACGACAGGACGGGATCAGAAGGTATATCAAAGAGATTAGATAGGTTCTATGTGGCAAAGAATGTACTATCAAACTCCTGTAGATTTCGAGCATGGGTCGAGTATCCCTATATATCTTACCATGCGCCATTTTTTCTCTAGTTGGGAGAAGACAAATCAAAGGTCGCTTATCCTTTTAAACTAAATCCTGCTTGGTTATGAGAAGCAACATTCAACTCGTTGGTGAGTGAGGTATGGAAGGACACAACTTTGAATCAACAAGAGGGAGCACAAAGAAGATTGGTAAGGAAACTAGCATGCCTGAAAGCTCGGGCAAAGATCTGATTAAATGAAAAACGGAATAGTGATCACTTGGAGATGAAAAAAATTGAAGGCGGCTTAGATGATCTCTTACAACAGAAGGCACAAGGAATGAAAATGGAGGACTATGAGTTTAAAGTGATAACTCTAGAGGATGATCATAAAAAGAAGCTTCTCGAGGAGGTGGAGCGATGGAGACAGAAAAGTAGAGCAATATGGATCACTAGTGGAGATAAAAACACTAAGTTCTTCCATTGGTTCACCAGCTTTCGGAGGAATAAAAAGCACATATGGGAGATTGACGATGAATCGGGTAAGGCCCATTCACATTTGGAGGACATAAATAATGTCATTATCAACCATTATAAATCCTACTATCAAGCATCTAAATCAAATCTAATTGGTGATCAGGTAGAGACCACAAGGTTGTTCCCCGGGATGGTTAAGGAGGAGGATGCCACAACTCTTGAAAATCCATGTACAAAGGAGGAAATTCTAGAGGTTCTGAAAGGATTCACAAAGGATAAAAGTCATGGGCTAGATGGCTGGACTGTTGAATTTTTTCTTCGTTATTTTGAGTTAGTTGGGCAGGATTTGCTAGAGGTGGTGGAGGAGTCAAGATTAAGAGGTGAAGTTATAAAAAAATATACATTACACTTTTATTGCACTGATACAAAAAGTTGACGGCCCTATGACATTCTCTGATTTTTTCCCAATTGCACTTTGTAATCTATGCTACAAGATAATATCAAAATTAATAGCAAAGAGAATTCATCCAATCCTCTCTCAAGCACTGTCAGAGGAACAATTGGGTTTCCTCAAGGGAAGGCAGATCTTAGACGCCATAGGTACGACATAGGAGTGTTTGCATAACATAAAGACAAAAAAATTACAAGCTATTATATTAAAGTTGGACCTTAAGAAGGCATATGACTGTATTAATTGGGACTTTTTGAGGCTTGTTCTCCTCCAATGCGGATTTGGGTTGGCTACTACAAACTGGGTAATGGTCTATGTAACTTCAATTGTATTTTCTATTCTAATCAATGGAGAGGCGACATCCTTCTTCCAGAACAAATGAGGGTTGCGCCAGGGCTGTCCCTGGTCGCCCTTCTTATTTATTCTCGTGATGGAAGGTCTCATCATATTGTTAAAGAAGGGTCAAGTCGAAGGGGTTCTATCAGGGATCAAAGTTTCCAGACTAATAAAGATATTACACCTGTTATTTGTGGACAACGTGATCATCATGACAAGTGTAAAGCTATCTGAATGGATCAAAATAAGTAAAATTCTCAGTAATTTCTGTTGGGCATCAAGATTGAGTGTCAACACCCAAAAATCAACCTTTCTCCATACGGGCATCCAACAAGATACTATAGAAGAGCTGAAAGTTCTTTTCAGTTATGAATACAAAGATCTTTCGCGGGGGTTCAATTATCTAGGTTATTTTCTAAAGCTAGACAACTATAGAGCTGAGGATTGGTGGTGGCTTATAGAAAAGTTTGAACACAGAATCAACCACTGGTGTAATAGGTTGTTATCTTTGGGAGGAAGGTATATTCTTATAAATTCCATCTTGGAAAGTCTTCCAGTTTATTGGTTGGCATTAGCTCATATCCCGTTGTCAGTCCTCACAAAAATTAGACAATTGATATTCTCCTTTGTTTGGTTTGGCCACAAAAAGAGAAATAGATATCATTTATGCAAGTGGGAAACGGTTTCAAAGCCAAATCTATATGGAGGATGGGGGCTAAGAAATCTATATATTTTCTATCAGGCCCTGGCTTCAAATACCTTATGGAGAGTCTTGACTAAACCTGGTATATGGAATAGGGTGACAAAAGACAAATATTTTCCCTATGAACATGTCCATTCGTGGTTAAGATTGACATCGACAAGGGTGACTTATGGATCTCAGATGTGGAAAAATTTAATAAATTCATTGCCGCTTGTTTTACAATGGATGGCATGGAATTCGGGCACTAGAAAGTCGATTGTTATTGGGAGAGATGTTATATTAGGAATGGGAAAGGACTCACTGCTTTCAGATGAGTTAGTTGAGAGGTTGAACCACAAAAAAAATTTACTTGCTTTATCAAGCAAGTTGTGTACAAGTACAAGTATCACTCGGATCAAACTAGTTAAACGGCACAGACCTGGAGCTTGAGGTAGACATAGCCACTAAATGGGAAACGTTTAGAAAGAGTCTGATAAGCTCGGGAAATCATCTTCAGGACCGCCCTGATGCCTTACTATGGACGGGAGGAGACAACACATGTCAACTAACGGTAAAGAATGTGTATAATGTTGTAGCAACAAAGCTCTGGTCGCCAAAGGTGATCGGATGGAGGAGAAATTTCTAGAAATGGGAATGCCCCTTAAAAATTAAGTTATTTACTTGGTTGGTTGCAGAAAATAAGATTCTATCGTGGAAAAATATTCAGAAAAGGGGATGGGTGGGTCCAGGCATGTGTTTCCTATGCAATTGTAGTAGTGAGACAAGTAAGCATATGTTTGTAAAATGTTCATTTACCAATGTTGTATGGAATAGGGTAACAAATGAGCTAAATTTACCAAGAGGATGGTATGGACAAACAATGCACGAGTGCTATGAAAATTGGAATAACACGAACCCATATTTCCCTACGCTGCCTACTTTTCTCAGTTGGTATATCTGGAATGAAAGAAATCATACTATGTTTGAGGAAGGCTCTCCCTCTATTCAAAAGGTTGCATGCAAAACTATTGGTGCAGTTAACTTATATGGAAACAAGAGAAAAGACTATCTCCCTCGTCTTATTAATGTGAGTCTTCCTGTTGATAAAGCCATAGCATGGTTTGATGGGGAAACACAACAACGGGGTGAAAAAAGCAGGGTTGGAGGTAATATTATGATCAACAATAACACCTCTTATTTGTGGACTTTCAACTATGGTCAAGGGACAAATATGAGGGCTGAGCTATTGGGGGCGTGGGCCTCTCTAACCTTGGCCATCAAATTGTCAATTTCAGATTTGATAATGCTAGGGGACTCAAAGATTGTAATTGAATGGCTAAACAAGAGGGGAACTATACATGCAATAGCTCTAGAAAGCTAGAAGGAAATGATCTTAGAAACTCTTCCACTCTTCAAGAATATCTCATATGCTCATATATACCGTGAAGAGAACAAAGAGGCAGACAGATTATCAAATTTGTCCCTTGCAAATCTATCAGGAAGCATTGCCTTTACTCGACGGGAGGATGGTAATGAGGGTACTACTCATTACTTAAAGTTATTCTAAATTGTATCAAAGATCAGTTTTTGTCTCACTGTCCAGTTTTATCTTTCGGATCTATTAGTCTTAATGTTGTTGCAAAGTTCTCACCTTTGCACTTTTGTACTATTTTATGTTGTGTACTGGAAGCATCCCAAGAGTATCCTGATTTTGAGAGTAAAGCTTAGTTATGTTTGATTCTATCTTAATGGCCTATTTATAGGTCCTATATAGAAAGGACAGTTGTACGAAAACTACTTATATTTTTATGAATATAAAAGAGAAATTTTCTATGGAAAAAAAACTATTTAGTCTTTATCTTATTTGTCCTTGTGATTATGAGCATTGTCGCCCCCCTATATTTTTTCTTTTATGATATTGTTCCTTACTTATATTGGAATCTAGACTTTTCCATAAGTATTATGCCCCTTCCATACCCATTCTTTACGCCGGTCAAGTAGGGACTCCACATTTTCCAATTTACCTATCATCCCTTTGCCCTTCTTTTAATGTGCTACACCTTAGTTTCAAAGAAAGTTGACATTATTTAGGATATCTCCTTGAGAGGTACGCCTAGTCTCTAATTTGAGATTAGTGGCTTTGGGTTCCATTTTATTATGGTCTTCCCACTTTTTCTGTGATTAATTTAGAGTCCCTCTCTATTATCAATTTGGTGTGGATATCTAGTGCCTAACATTGTGCTACTCTATCACCACATTTTATCATCTCTCATATCATATCATCATTGGTTACTCATCTAGTTTCTTCAAAATTGAGGCAAGTGTCACATTTCCACTCAACATGTCCATAAGAGGTCTCAATTAGTATGCTTAGCTTTAATATACATGTACATTAATTATAATCTAGTTCAAAAACATTTAATTGAATTGTCAACAATGACTAATTGGGTCAATGAAAGAGGGGTGTTGTTAATGACCCCACCGAGGTCATGCCTCTCCAATGACACACTTGCACTTGTGCTCATGTTAGTTATACACTTGTACATGTGATAGTGGTTGGGAAATGCAAGTCATGTGTATCTTTGGCATAAATACCCCACATGTGGTGTCTTAGCCAAAATATTCCAATTGGAAGGTAGTAGTTGCACTCACTCCTAGACAGAGTTAGGTTTGCACAATGCATCATGATAATTAGAAGCTAGTAAATAAAAATTAGTTATTGTTTAATGATTTAATGTAAAAAGATGTAGTATATGTAACTATTCTTTATTCATTTGTAGGGATTTTTTTTCCATGAAAAATCTCTATATTCAATATTTCATTTAGAATATACATGTACTTGTCTTGTTGACACTATCACAACCAAGGGCTTCTACTTCCTTTAGTAAAAAGGACTTGAAATAAACACATAAAAAACTAACATATTGCAGTTATCAATGGTCATTTCTACCTTTACTTGCGTTTTAAATCACCAAAACAAGTACAACCACTTAATGCCATATATAGGGCCTTCAACAAATAGACTTAAATAAAAATTACTACCAATTTATGCCCTATAAAGGGCCTTAAACATAACTAGAAACATATAACAAAATAATAAAACTTGCTCAAAGTATCAATAAAGGAAAATAATATTTTTTTGGGAGAGGGGAGTCTTCCTTGAATTCCTATTCAATGAGAGCTCATTCCTACAAACATAAAGCATATTTATATAATTTGTCTATTATCTCATTATATTTTTTTGTGTAGATGCGAGAGAAAGAGATTTGTGAGAAATTCATTCTTGCCTCAAAGACATTGTTCTCATTATATTTTGTGTAGATGTGAGAGAAAGAGATCTGTGAGAAATTCATTCTTACCTCAAAAACATTGTTCTCATTATATTTTGTGTAGATGTGAGAAAAAGAGATCTGTGAGAAATTCATTCTTACCTCAAAGACATTGTTCATAATTGGATTCAACATCAAATTTCAATATGACGTTTGTCAATTTTCCCTGTTTATTGGTGATTTAGAGTCACCCATTACTTGGAGTGTTCCAATTCCTTTTTCAACTACACATTTCAAAAGTAACTATAAGACAAAGAATTCTACACTATTATTAATCCTGAGACCTACTGCATACTTGAAAGAGAAATAAATGGTTTTCCTTTATAAACAAGATACACCAGCATCAAATTTACCAGGAGTTTCTTGACATGGGGAATTATTGTTCTAAACATAAAAAATTATAATTAATAATTATCCTTATATGAATTATAAAATATTTGTATTTTAAAAGATAAATTGATGATTACATAAATTAGAGTGTATGACATGTATATGCCTATGGTGACCACATACAATTGTGTCTTTGCGAGTCATTCCTTTTAATTATTACATATGATATACATCATACCCTAAGTTCTATGTTCATATATCTATGTATGTTATTTTATATTCACAACATTGCTCTCCTTTCAAGATGCTTAGTCATAAAAGCATTTTTGAAAAGAGTAGTCTTTGGATGATTTTCTTTCTAAAGTGTACTCCCTGGTCCTTTTGTCATCTGCTAGAGAGGGTCATTTGGGTTATGGATTTTGGTTTTGGAATTTGATTTGAATGCTTCCAAGGTTTGTTTGTTTATAATGCTTTGAAGTTTTTTAATCTATCTTTTAATGTAGTGTTTTGGTGATCACTAATATGATGTTTTTTTTGACATGTATATGATTTTTCCTTGACATTGACTGTGACAAGCTTACCTTATGACATAAAATTTATGATCCATCTAGCTGATATTTCTTTATGTTCCATTCGACTTCCATGGATTTCTCTTGGAGGTTCATCGCATAAGTACCCAAGTGTATCAACCATTCAAAATCTAATACAATATATATTCCATCAAGTGACACAATGTAAAACTCTATTTGTAGTTTCAAGTTTTATATTTGTACATAAATTTTATGCCATCTTCCTACTCCTTTAATTTGTTATCCATTAGCAATATTCACTTTGATATCCTTGATAGGATATAAAAAAAGTTTAATTTCTTAGTGAAAACAATGTCTATGCAATGATGTGTGTTTCCATAATCTACTAGTGTCTTTACATCACATTTACATCCCTATTATTTATGACTACTCTAAATTTCAAAGTTGTCATTTGCAGATGTATTGACATGGATGCAATAAAAATTGTAGGTTTACTTTCTTCTTTTCTTAGATCCTTACTCTAATTTACATTCATTAGGTGTAATGGAGTAGATTTTACACTAGGCTATATAGCTTTTCAAAGTAGGAATTCTCCTTCCCTTGAATATTCCCTACTGCATGTGATTGTAGCTGATGATATTTCAAGGTTGGTTCTATTATTGTTAGATTTTGACTTGTGCTTGGTAGTAATTTCATCTTCTAATTTTGGGGTTTATACTTTCTTCCCATTCATTCTTTTGAAATATTGTAGTAAAATTTATGCACATTGGTGTACTAGAAACCATTTATGACCACAATTGTGACAATTGTTTTCCTTATTTTTGTCCCTTTATGAGTGGTGAAATTTATTGTTATTGCTTTTGTTTTGTGGATTAAAACTAGTTATCTTTTTTGGGGGTTCAAAAGTTACCCTTTTTTTACCAAGGGTTTTTCTTTCGATCAACATTGTTGTGCTTTATGGTTTCGTCCACATTTTGAGGATTCGATAGTTTAAGTTCATTGCAAATGCTATGTTTCAACCCTGTGATGTGCATTTTTAGTAGTTGGTGTATCTGTGAGCTCATGATTTCTTGATGCAAGGATTTCCCACTGATGAGTGTGTTCACACACTATCCATGTTTAGTATAGATGGGAGAAATTGATATAATAATCTTCTTCTTCTTCATTGTGATTATTATTTAACAAGTAGTTGATGAACATTTTCAATTTATCGAGAAACCACTATTTTTTTTTAGACCACCATAAGAACCAATTGCAAGCATCTCTTTATAAATAATGTGAGGTTATTGTTATCTTTTCTTGCATGTACGTTGATAGATTTGATGTGAAGTTTCCTTCCATTTTCTTAACCAAAATGATAGGCCCTCTATTATCCTTCCCATCATAGTTAGTAATTCCATCTTTATTTTATTGAAGCACTTCATTCTATCTTAACTTCTTTAGTGATTTGTGCATGGTGAACTCATCATTTTTGGTGGAGTTCAAAATTTTAGTGGCATAGTTGTGAACCCACCTAGTTTGTCAAGTATATCTTTAAACAACTTTGTATTCCAGTTATTTATGGTTGTCGTCACATGTTTATCTTATTCTTTTTATGTGCTTCACATATCAGATGACAAGTACACCAACAAATTTAAGGGAGATGTCTTGCTTGGAAAAAGGATTGAGAAAAAAGTTAAAGGTGGGGACTTAAGTCTTTGTATAAATATTTGTACTTAAATGAATTATAGTAATGATTGGTACTTAAATTTAATTATAATGTCTTTTAGGTGGTGAACACTTACATGCAATACATCTTTACATTGTAAATAATCTTTGATTACACAAAGACATGGATAGAATGATGTGAAGAAGTTAATGATAACTTCTCATGGAATGGGGTGTCTCAATTGATTCAACAAGCACTATCGGACAATGATCTCAATTCCACTTAGAAGGAAATTGATTTAGTATTTGGTGCAAAAGATAGAAAGACACTTGTTATCCTTTTTCTAGATTTTTTCTCATTGTTTTTCCCTATCCTGATGACTTTGGCCACACCTTCTAATATCTATGATGCATGTGAAGCATCACAAAGCTATGTGGTGCAATGGTTGTAAATATTGCATCAAAGATTTGGATGATATGAAAGAAACCTCAGATTGTGGAATAACAACTTTCCAAGTGATTAATATATCCCACAGGGATGACAAACATCTAGTTACATTTGATCTTAGATATCATAGCTATTTGGAAGATATACTTGAGTTAGACTTCAAATCTTTCAAAGTTGTTCTCTCTAAGGTCAGGTGATACAAATTGTTTGTTCCATTGTTCATTGCCTTCTTCTCTTTTCCTAATTAACTTTTCTTATCACTCTTTTTTGACCATTGAGGCAGTACTGTTTTATAGAGTTTACTATATCTCGATAAAATTTGAATGTCCTTTTGGACTTCATTGACTGTCACCATTTTTTCCTTGCAAAATCTAGCTCCTCTTCAGATTACTCTCTTGTACACACTAAATTTAGTGGATGCACAACTTAATTAAGGAGGGTTGTTGTACATATTGTTAATTGGTTGTTGTTTGCAATGAATATGTATAGAGTTTGTAGAAATTAGACACTAACATAC
>JZKD02S1184508.1:0-12646 GCA_000966675.3 Picea glauca | reverse complement strand
ATTTATATGAAAATTTCTTAAAAATTTCTAACTTTAACTTAGGTATAAAATTTTTGTTTAATAAACCTTAATATTTAAACTTTGTCCCAAAAACAATTACCAAAACATTAAATCAAATAGTAATATTCTAACACTTTTAATTCTCCTTTTCAAACACTTTTAATTCTCCTCAAAACCATACTTAGATTTAAATCTGCATATTTAATAAATCCTCTTAGTTAAACTTTCTCCTTATAAACAATTACCAAAAAATTAAATCAAATATTAATATTTTATTACTTTTTGATTCTCATCTTCAAAGCCAAAGCCATGCTTAGACTCAAATCTGCATAATTAATAGGCTTAGACTCAAATCTGCATATTTAATAGGGATTAAAATCAAGGACAAATGAAATCTAATAGCATTCAAAACTAATGTCAACGTGATTTTAATTTCTAGCTATTGGAGGAATAACATTGGAAGCTAATCTCACATTGCATTGCCTTTAATTTCTAGATAATTTTCTAAACCCCATAGATACCTTATTCATATTTTTGTAGATTGATTTAGATAAACATAACCAAGTCGGGAAACACTAAAACTTTTAAAGCAAGCTGGTTTGAAATTTAAGTGCATGGAAGATATGATCAACCGACGATGTTATCTTTGCCTGTAACTTATGGGTGAGCAAATAATATTGAGAAACAATTTTATTAATGCAAATTTCAAGGTGGTGAAGGCCATTTGTTGTTACTTTGTCTTTGTGAAGCTATATATCCCTCAAAGTTGTTATACATACTTACAAAATAAAGAAAAATAATTAAATATAAAAGAGGTCATGAAGGTGATATGGACAAGAAGGCGAACCAATGAATAAGATGATTAAGGGAATGCAAAACTTAACAACAGTGTGTTGGGTGTTTTGTTATTATGGTGTATCAAAAAGATCTATTTAGGATCTGTGCAACTTAAGTAACAAATTAGAAGAAAAAAAGAATATATCAACAAGTTTATTCCCTAATTTATTTTATGTAAGAGATAAAATACAAATGAAATGACATGCAACTAAAATCTAATAAAATCTAATTTAATTTTAAGGTTACGACCAAGCTAGACATCGAATTGGTGTATGATACCTCCTTGTTTGTGGGATAAGGGACTCCCTCTGCCCAATGATTTGAATGCTAAAGTTTACGAAGGTATACATAACCTACCCCCTTCTAGATTTGATCTTGTGACCTCTCAAGAGGAAACACATGTTTTTAAAGATCTAAAACATAAATAAAGTAAATAACAAAGATTATTTTACTATGCCAATAGAAAAAAAAGGACTTACAAACAACACCTTCTCCTTGTATGCTCCAATTCCAAGATTGGTGGTAGAAGTGAAATCCCAAGTGGTAGAAGTGAAATCCCCCCCTAAAAAAATATGGCTAGGGTGAAAAATCTCTCTAGTGGAATTTTGGTAGAATAACCTTAATTTGGATTGTGGATATAATGAATGATCTCAAAGTCTCTATTTATAGGTGAAATGGTGGACCATTCTTGAGATCTAGCTTCAACGTGAAAAATCCCAATGTATTAATGAAGTAGTGCAATAATGATAACTAATGAAGACTATATCAAACCCTCTAATGAGTAATGATGGTCTGATAAGGTCAACTCTTGCCAACTATGCCATTTTTGGGAGGTGCACAAGGATTAATGAGTCAAAAAAATATTAATTTCGCATTTCAGGTCTAGAACGTAGTTTTTTTGGATATTTAGTGCACTCTTTGTGCCCGAAAAATGAGTTGAATACCAATCTATGAATTTTTGTTCAAATATGGGGTTTGGCTTGAATAATTATGAAAATATCGAGGTCACATGATGATGAAAATGAGGGTTAGAGATACCAAAGTGACGTTTCCAGTTAAACATACTTGTGACACAAGAGGTGAGTGAAATTGCGTTGATTATTGTTATCCCCTGATGTGTCAGGTTAGGAGAAAATCATATGACTAAAATATATCATGAGTTTATTTTCTCTGAACCATGGAAAAGAAACCAAACAACAAAGAGTAGATCAGTCCAAGAGGGAGGATGAGCCCCAAAGGATTTTAGAAACCCACTTGCAAATGACCAACCAATGGGGTAAGGTGTGTACATAATCTCAAATATTAACAAGGTGGACATACCCATGCTCCTGAAACTATCTCAATACAATATGAGATCATGGCATCATGGAGCCATATCAAAGTACATCAAAGTGCCATAGTATAATACATCATAAATCCAAGGTCAAGGAGGACCCAAGCTAAGTACATAAATGTGGCCAATATCAAATCTGATCTAAAGACAAAGGAGGGAACAATATCACCTAGAGGGGTGTTGAATCACAATAATTGAAGCCTTGTTAAACAATGAAGGGGCCCAAGATATGGAAAAACTTAACAAGAAGGAAGATCATCCCATGTGGCTCGTAATAGCTACTTAATAGAACCAAACACATCCAAGTAGCTACAATTGAAGCTAGATCACTATCACCAATGCAAATCGGAAAATACAAGAAGCAATATGAAGGGTGGCTTCCCCAAGGGGCTAAAAAACTATTGCAAAATAGTCACACATGTCTGGGGTCTTCAACTAGAACTAGAATACTAGAAACATCATGGTGTGTGATTATCAATAGTGTAATAATAAGTTGGAGTCGAGCACATGAGAAAATATTAGGTCAAGGAGCAGTAAGGCCTCTCATTTCCTCGTTCAAGGTAACCCATCAATGAGTAAAATGGGGCCAAGGTACACAACGCCTCTATACCAAGCATTTAGAATAAATTGTTAGGTTAATATTTACTCGATCATAGAGTAGTTAATATAACCTTAATTTAATCATTGATGGGTTTATCATTGGTGGTTTACAGGCCCATGGCGTTGGGTAACCCATGGTATTACATCTGATGAATCCTATTTAATGTCTTGGAATACTCCATCTTAAGATGCCTAATGGTATAGGCCTTAGGAGTTGTCCTATTGACCCATATAGGTCTGGGTGGCTAATGTAGTCATAGAGTGCATAGTGTAGGCTCGATTTTGTCTAAAGAGCCAAGAAAGAAGGAGCTCATTGTTGAACAATCTTGCTGAGAGCACATAGACTCTATAATGCATTTTAACCATTTAGTTGTTGAATAAAACCTTAAGTGTGCTTTAGAGTGTGGGGTTTTCTTCTGAAAGGGTTTTCCATAGTAAATCATATTGCTTACTGGTTTATTATCTATTTCATTTGATTGAAATTGTTATGTTTAAGATTTTGCACATTCTTCTCTCATGGATTGGTGTAGGAACTTTATTTCACACCTCTTATTCATTTTAATTGGTATCAAATTCTGACCACCTCTGACCCAAGGTGTTAGGAATAAGGTCTTTTGATCTAATATTTGTTTGAATGGGAGCTTGTGTAGAATGAAAACTCGTTGCTATAAAATGGAAAACATGAAAAGACTTGAAATGGAGAGTTAGCTTAAAGCATGCATATTTGGATTAGAACATGCATGGAGAAGCATGGAATTATGCATAGATGTATAGATCTACCACTTGGATGCCTCAACCTACTAATATCGGGACCAGATCTATTGGTGGTTTGTTATTGGAAGCCATGAAGAACATATCAGACTGGATCTATTATATCATCATGAAGAGGGCCATGTGGATGCCAATGAGCTCTCTGAGATCCATACAATATAGTGGTAGGATAAGTAGTACTTGGTTGAGAAGGACCTGGTCTATGTAATTGTATTTGGAGTAGTAGGGATGTTGGCAATGAAAGAGGTTGGTGTTTCATAGCATCATGTGCTCGTGCATACAATTGTAAGTATTTTTTATGGAGTTGGATTCTATCACATATGTAATGCTCATATGGTTGTAAGACCTATTTAGGAATGCGTACCCATGGTTTGATGGTTCACCTGTGTAAAGTCTATATGTAGAATTAAGTGATAAGGGGCATGTTATGTTCTCAAATACCTTGTTAATAAACTTTGAGGTGTGTAGGTTTTCATCCCAAGTCAATTTTATAGGAGGGGATGTTGGGTTAATCTTGACTTGGTCATAGAGTAGTTAAGATAACCATGATTCAGTCATTGACGGGCCCATGGTATTACATTTGATGAATCCTATTTAATGGCTTCAAATACTCCATTATAATATGCCTCATGGTATAGGCCTTAGGATTTGGCCTATTCTCCCATATAGGCCCGAGTGGCTAATGTAGTCCTAGAGTGCATAGTTTAGGTCCGATTTGGTCTAAAGATCCAAGAAAGAAAGATCTCATTGTTGAACACTCTTGTTGAGAGCATGAAGACTCTGTAATGTAGTGTAATCATTTAGTTTTTTAATAATACATTGAATGTGCTTCAGAGTGTGGGGTTTTCTCCAAGAAGGGTTTTCCCTAGGAAATCATATTGTTGAGTGGTTTGTTGTTTATTCCATTTGTTTTCAACCATTCTGTTTAAGTTCTTGCACAATATTCTCTCATGGATTTAAAGTGTAGGAAGTGTTTCTACACCTCTGCCTCCTTTCATAAATATGTTGATGTCGTTAGGGGAAGGTTCACTAGAAGGACAGTATAAGGGTACCTTTTCAAACCACCACAAGGGATGATACAAGGATAACAAATGAGACGAACTGTGAATAAGACAATAATGGATGAGTAGGTCAAAGATTAATGGACTCAAGACTTCCCTTGTTTCGAGCATAATGGAAATAATAATTTGGTAGAAAATGTAGAACTTCCGAAGATGATAGTCAATAATGGGCAAGGAGTTATAATGACAACTTGGAAGTGGGATACAATGGATGACCAAGAAAGGAAAACTGAAATGATTGGTAATAAATGGGGTCTATGAATAGATTCAATATGAGATGGGGATTGAAACAGAAAGACTCCGAGGTTGACTCATCACAGGATACTCTCAACAAGGGTGACTAGGGATGTTTCCAAAAGAGATCATATACATTGCAAGTTTTCTAATGAGAACTTTTATGTTTTCCCAAAAGAATAAATGAATTTGGATAATTGTGAAAGTAAGAAGACTAGTGCCTTAAATATAACCAAATGAATCGACTCAAGATAATGACGGCAAATGGAAAAAACTAGTAGATCCTAGAGGGTAGATGAATGGTGGAAAAACAACTCAAGTGATCTTCGTAATATGGATGAGGCATGGGATGAGGTGGAGGGTTAATGACATGGAGTGATGTATAACAAAAGATGTTGACATACTCAAATGACTTGCGATTTTGGGGAAATTAGCTAGTAATCATGATGATAATGAGCATGAGGATAAAATATGGGACATGGACTAAATTAACCCTTGGTATTAATGGGGAAAAGGTGGCATGGGTGCTAAAATGCAAGGGGGAAATCATCCTCAACAACCTATTTAGGTAGAGTTCTACCATTGGATAAGGGAAAATGCAAAGGTGGATCGACTAGGCCACTTTCCCAAACCAAGGAGTGGGGTTCCTACAAGAGCATTCTAAGAGTGGAAAATAAAGAAAAAACAACATCATTTGAGGGAAGATGAAACATGTAAGCCAATTTGATGAATCATACCTAAAATATTAGTAATGATCTTGTTTAAAATAATGGTGGAACAAAATGGTGCCCACAAAAAATACTAGCACACATGGAAATAATATCATAGCATAAAATTTTGTATGAAAATGAAACCAACAATGCATACGGCATGGAAAATTGAGTACTTGGGTATGAGTTACATGCATGTGAACTTCAAAAGGAAAGAGGGGGATTCTAAATGAAGTACCTATACACAAAAAACTATTGATACCATGGGGAAGAGTTTGGAATGAGGAACCTAGCAGTGTGGATGGTGCATCAAATGGGACTTGTATGAAACCATAAGAAGCAAAAGGAAATCTGAAAAAATAAATCTATAAATAGGGTGGGACCCCAGATTTGAAATTCATTTATATGAGTGGGAGTTCAAGTTGTTCAAGGAGCATGGAACTTCCTAAGTTGGTATCTTCCAATTTGACCTTCAAATTTTCATTCCATAAGTTCTAGGTTAGCGATCCCTACTAATGGTATTTTATTACTAGGATGAACCAAAATTACCTACTTAAAAGTTGTGTGACTTAAGTAATAGACAAAAGAAATAAGCTAAAAAGAGACATACACTAGTGAACCCATTCCATATTCTACCTTATGAAAAAGAAAAGATACAAAGTAATGATATGTATTAAACATCTAAAACACAAGACAATGTAAATAATGAATGCAATTTTATTTCCAATGTCAACAAAGACTTACAAGGTAACACGTCAATAATGGTTGTAGAATCCAAATCCACCTTGAGTGAGGGTCCTTTGTCTCTTTGTGTGCTCCAAATAAGCTTGAATGGTAGAAAAAAAATCCCAATATGGTAGAAAGAATCAGTCTAGCGTGAAAATTCTCTCTAATGGAATTTTAGTAGCATAACCTTGCAAAGAGTGATGGATGAAATGAGTGACTTCAATATCTTTATTTATAGGGGAAATAATGGACCTCTCTTTTAGAGCTAGTTTCAATGTGAATAATATTATTGTAAAGTAGTAGGATAAGGATATTGTTGTAAAGTAGTAGAATAAGGATAACTAATGAAGACTTGATCAAATCCTATATTTGGAAATAATGGTTCGAGAAGGTCCACTTTTTGGCACTACACTGTTTTTGGAAGGTATACAAGCATTAACGAGCTGAAAAAATATTAATTTTCCATTTTTTGGTCATATAGTAGATTTTTAAGAATTTAGTGCTTGCGTCATGCGTGAAAAAATGGCTAAATAATGTGCTATGATTTTTTTTTTCTCAAACTTGGGGTTTGACTTAGCTCATGATGACAAGAATGAGGTCACATGATGATGTACATGAGATATGGTGATGGAAGGGAGGGATAAGGCCGCAAAAGAGATGTTTCTAGCTAAAAGTACTCATGACAAAGTAGGTGAGAACAATCAGGATGATAATAATCTCAACCCACTCTTTAATTTTGTCCCTTTAATTTCCTAAGTTAAGGGATTTATGGGCCTAGTTGAAGCGATATAAAGCCTCTGGTCATGCATGTAGATATCGAGGGAATTTTTTGCATGCCATGCATAACAAATCTCTCATTCGCTGCACCACATGCATAATTGCAAGCCTATTTTATGGTGTGATGGGGCACACACTTGTTCATGGAATAGGTGTGTGTCTTGCATAGCTGTGCAAGACATACTTGCACACCTAGTGCATAATTTTCCAAACAATATCTATGCACTCCTAGCATAGAAAATAGCTAGGAAATCACATGTTGAAAGAACCATTATCTAACTAACATGGATGACTAATTATATGTACAAGTAGACATACTGAGGATTAGCTGGAAAGAGAGGGATTTCCATCCCCTCCGAATTGATATCTCCTAGGATGAAGTAGTATAGGGGTTACTGGCCCACCATGGGTTACTCAAGTTCCTTGAGAACCTCTTGATGTGAGAAGGCACCCTCTTCCTTTCCAAGATCATTTATTACTAGGATGTGGATGCAGGGGAATTCTTGGTGCAGGGGGAGTGCACTGATCTTACCCTATTAGATATCTAATAAATGATGGATTTATCAATGTATGGGGTTGTCAACGACATCCTATCAGTGAGGCCTTATGATAGGAAATTAGATGACTTCAATGACATATATTGCATGGATAGATTGATCGCCCATGCTAGAGCAACTTGTGTCTGGGTTATATAGATATTGGAGATTCAAGATACAATAGTAGGAGTAGTGCAAGTCATGGGATCATAAGTACAACACTGAGTTTTAGGTGGTCAAAAAATTACTATTGAGATGGTTCTTGCAGGAACCTACTGTTACACACCTAAGTGTCATACTACCAAATGTCGCACTTAAGTTTCACAACTATTATACACCTAAGTGTCGCACCTAAGCGTCAAAATTAAGTATCGCACTTTACCAAGTGTCATAAATTCATCACCATGAATAAGTGTTTGGAATGATCCATAGAAAATTTGGAAGGGAAAATGATCAGTTGGAGGTCGAAATAATACATTTTTCCTTGATATTTTGGCATTGTTTTAGCTTCATCGCTCCCTTTCCCATACAAAAGGAGGGATAAACCTTGATCATCGCTCCACAAGAGTGTCTTAGGGAGTGATAATCCCTTGTTCATAATCCTGTGCACAATTATGGGGGGCGATGAAGTAGTTGCAACCATCATGCCTTGATTTGTGAGGTTGTTTATGAGAGATTTTGGTTGGTTGAGGGATCGGTTTGAGCCACTTTGTATTCAAGGAAAGGTCAATCTTGTTGGTTCATCCAAATCCTTATTTTACCACATCCTTTCCTCAAAACTATCCTATGGTTCTGATGCCTCAAATCCTATATAATGGAGGCCATGCTTGAGTGAAGGGGGAGAGAATTGAGAGCATCATACTTATGATTGTGTGAGATCCAAGGGGATGAAAAGGAGATATTTGAGAAGTTGTTGCAACATCAAGATTGATATTGTAAGTGCTTCATTGTTATTTGCCTTCCATTAATACATAACTTGGCCTATTCCTCTCATTCCTATGTGTTCATATCTTGTTGGTTCATCTAAATCCTCATTTGACCACATCCTTTCCTCAAAACTATCCTATGGTACTGATGCCTCAAATCCTATATAATGGAGGACATGATTGAGTGAAGGGGGAGAGAATTGAGAGCATCATACTTATGATTGTGTGAGATCCAAGGGGATGAAAATGAGATATTTGAGGAGTTGTTGCAACATCAAGATTGAGATTGTAAGTTCTTCATTGTTATTTTCCTTCCATTAATACATAACTTGGCCTATTCTTCTCATTCCTATGTGTTCAATATATGCATGTCTATTATTTTCTAATTCATCATAGATATATCTATTTCTGCTTAACAAATAGTGTGGAAGAAGGAGGTTTCACTTTGTTCCTTGCAAGACTTTTCTTGGACCTAGGAGCTTGGACATCAAGATCAAAGGCCGAAGCAACGAGGACAACCAATGTAAAAAGGTAAGTCATCCATCCTTCTCACTCTAATTGTTGAAATAGGTCTAGGGGGAATGTAGTACACCATTTGTTTTCCTTCCATCTTGGATCAAAGAGGGGTCTTGATCCAAGGGGGGTTTCACCTGTTTGCAGGGGGAACTTTACCACAATAGAAAATTGGTGACTCCACTGGGGAAAGTTATCTTTAGTATTACTTTGGTGTTTTCTATCCTTTTCAGTCTTTCCTGTTAATTGATCTATTTGATTTTGATGCTTCTTCTTTGATCTCTCCCCTTCCCACATCATCATTGGGAAGCTCTATAAGCCAAACGCCTTACCCTATCTCAGATATGGGTAAAGATTGAGTTTTTCACCACTTTACAGGCCTCATCACCCCACTATAAGGGAGTACAAAGTGATGAAACCCTGATTATCCCTCCCTATCAGTGTATTGGGGAGCGATGAAACCCTAATAATCACCCTGTCTACATGGTTACATGGGCTATAGTCCTTGTTCTGGGTGAATTTGGAGCATATTTTTCCTCCTTTCTGTTAGTGTTTTGTTTCATACCTTTACATTAGAATACTCCATGCTTGATTGTGGATTTGGTCGATTGAAGTTCAATGATTATCACATATTTTGTTGTCTCTTTTGAGTTTGCAATTCTTTCAAACTGTGAAATGCACATGAATGCCCTAGATCAACTTGATCCTTTGGCTCATTCCATACCATCATTAGTTTGATCCTCATTAGTTTTAGGTATTCTAACTTCTGTTACATTGATTCCAAAACCTTCTAAGTGTTTTACATATTTGTTTTTGGGATCTTTTTCTTTGATTTGGAGGTTGATTAAGTTGCATTAAGCCTTTTTTTTTAGTCTCTCATTTTTCTCCTCTTGGGAAAAATTCTGATCCCTTGAGTGTACTCTTGATGTATTTGGACTTGTTGCAACTTTGCATCTTTTATTTTTCTACTTGATTTTTTGAGGTTTCAAAAAGTGGTTTTTCCTTTACTTTACGTTTTGGGTTCTTGTTTGAACAAAGGTTGAATTCTTGTTATTGAATTTTTTATTCCTTGGGTGATTGTTTTTCTTCATATTCTTTAGCTTTGAGATCCATTACAAGTTTCATTGAGGTCTTTCATTCTGATTGAAAGAGAAAGAAAAATAAGGTTCTCTTTGCAATTTTTCATCTAAATTTGAAAAGAAGAAAACAAAAGTTTGACATCCTACTTTCATAGGTGGAGTGTTTTGGTAGACATTTTAAAGAAGCTTGCATCTATTTTGGGATTTCAGGGATATTAATTTAGCATTTGTTAAAGGAAAAATGAAAATTTCATGGTATTGGGTATTTCTTTACTTTAAGAAGTAAAAGAAATCCTCTCCTTTCCTTAGATAGAATTCATTGAAACAATATTTTTTGCATTTCTTTCTTTATACATGGTTTTGGAGTTGAGTCATAACACCATCAGTTTCATCTTCATGCACCCTATTGAGTAAACAACAACCATTAAAAGGAATGAGGTACATAATCTAAAATCAATTAGACTTTGTTTTATTTGATAGCAAACCAACAAGTCTAGGATTTTAGGGCCTTGATAGTAGGGTGGAGAGTTAACTCTTCAAGGCCATAAGAATGAAACCATAGAATACTAGAGAGAGAGAAATATATTAGTAGGAATTAGTGTTAGTTGAGAAATATCCTCTCACAGAAGAGTCAAACATGAGGTCAATCTAAGCGATCGGTTGAGATTTCCCCTCTTTTGTTTGCCTAGTGGGACTATTGCAAGTTTAGGCTTTGAAGAGTGGAAAGTCCTCGGAGTGACACTACTTCTTAGTTTTTAGGCTGCGAATTTGTGTCTAGCATTCCCATGCCCACTTTCTAGTATTGACTGTCGACTGTACCCCCCTGGTCACTCATTATGAATTGGTAAACATAATAACCTCTCCTAGGATTCCACATAGGTGACTGCATGAGTTATTCTTTCTACAAGGAAGGTTCCTTGTGGTACCTGCAACAAAAATTCAATCTCCACTTCAACGAACTGAGAGGGTATTTTCCTGTGGGATCTTACTTTCCCTTTAGGGGATTGTTGTGTGAGGATTATCATAACTGTTGCTCATTTATTTTTTGATGACCTCATCTCCCATCTTCAGAAAATATTTTCTTCTTTTCTCCCTATCATAAGGGAGTTGTTTTCTTTCTCTTATCTTGTAGGGACTTTGATAGTGTGTTCTCTTTGACATTAAGCAGGCCTTATGTTGAATATGCTTCCATGGAAATAGTTCTTGAGGATACCAACCAAGGGACCCCTTTTCATGGGGAACTTTATGATTTTCCTTCTAGGGTTAAATTAGTACAACATTAGGGATGATTTTAAGGATGTAAATTTATTTTAAAATGTAGAAACCTTGGTGAATCTTACTAATCCTTCATATGCCAACTATAAAATGTTTGGAAATATTTTTGTAAAAATATTCAAATTTCTAAGGGTTTTACATAGTTTCTATAAAATTTTGGCAATTTTTAAGGTAAAATAAATTTTATCCTAGATAATTTGAGCGAATAATATTTAGAATAAAAAATATTTTTTTGGGAAAAGGCACGGAAAATTAACCCATGAGAAAAATTTAGCCCCTAAAATAATCCACGTACACCATTTGTTTTCATTCTATATTGGATCAAAGAGGGGTTTCACCTGTCTACAGGGGAACGTTTCCACAATACCTACTGACGCAGACCGCCTGCCCTTGGACCAAGATCCGCTCAGGATCTTCACTACAACCACACTGAGGGTTAACCAACCCCTTTGTTCAAGCCACAAAGGACTTCGGGTTTCGGGGTTTCGCGATCCCTGATGTTGATATTCTCGACTCTTCCACTTGTCGAAATCCGAAATGCCGAAATGTCGAAATCTCTGACCGTGTCCTCCTCTGCTCCTATATCGGGTTGCATGACTTCGAGAATTCTAAAGCAAGGAACCCCGATCTCTTGTCTCCTAAAGTGTTGAATTTTTGAATCCTGACACGTTCATCAATCTTTGGCTCCTCAACAGGTTTTTCGCCTTTTCAGGGTTTCAGACTTCGTGATTTTGCGAATCTTGTCATGAGGTTTTCTGACTCTCCAACCCCCGAACCTCGAAACAGTCAACATAATCTGACTTCGACTATTGATGAAAACTCGCCACCTATCCTCTCATCTGTCCTCGGTCTCTGACGTGGATTCCTGTCACCTGTCACCTTTTCTAGCTTTCAGAACTTGAGCTATCCTCCTATCGCTATTTCCTCTGTCCTTTCAAAGTTTCGAACTCTGAAATAGTGGCTATACAGAATCAACGGACGACCATCACCCTCCTGATCTGACAACCCACATGATTTCGGGGATTCTCCACAGAGAATTTCGACCGTCTGATTCTTCCCTCAAGAGCCTCTGCGAAATGAACTAATGTCCCCTCGCCATGACCTTCCTTTTACAAAGAAACTTCACTTCGCCTCCCTTTAAATACTTCAAAGCACTACCCCTTCTGAGCTTCTCTAATAAATTCAAGTCTTGAAAAAAAAGGCCTATGCTCACACTCCTTGCGGCATACCTTCAAATACTTCTGCGTATTTGAACTCTCAACTCTGCG
>JZKD02S1184497.1:0-12646 GCA_000966675.3 Picea glauca | reverse complement strand
CAAGGCCTAAATCTCCTTATAGCATAAGAAGATTCACAGATAATCATCAACCTCCTATCACATCTCATAAATGGTGCAGAACCGGAAAAGATCTCCCCAAGATGGAGACTCATGAACGAGTTGATCAAAATAAAGTCAATTCTTCAGCCATAGTGGGTAATTCTTCCCTCCCATGTCCGAAGAAAATAAAATCAAGTGGCAGATATGTTGGCAAACTTCGGGGTAGACCTGTAGGAAGGTGACTTCTATTGTTTTCTTGCCTCATGTCCTACTCATCCCTTTGTTGTTGCATGCATAAAAATTGATCACAATAAGTTCCATCCCATGGATGGGGTGTCATCGAAACTGACGATTGGATGGATAGCTGGGCAAACACCTAGCCAAAACCCATCCCACAATGCGCCATCTCAGGCTGCATTCACCATAGCCTTTACTCCATGCATTTAAAACCTCGTTTGATGCATCCTTGCATTCATTTGCACTCATTTCAGTTTAATGCCATGGTACTCCAGCTCACATGGATGGTAAATTCTATGGGATGGATGCATGTCCAGTCCCATCGGCTTGACCGGATCAATGGTTTTTGGCTCGAACTAAGGAAATCCATTGCTCATTTGAGCTCTTTGCCTCCCGCGTCTCTCCCTCATCCTCCAATCTACATTTTTCTTTGGCTCTGGTTCATGCTTTCTCTTATGCTCCAGCTTCATTTGTGCTCTCGAACTCCCATGCCTCACACTCTTCCTATAGTTTGCATTTGTATTGGATTCTGGCTTGATCTCTATCCTTTTCTCAACCGCTTCCTCAAGCTCCATCTTTGGTCCTATGACTATCTCCCAATGCCTCACTTATGAGGTAATTCAAAGAGGGGGGCAACCTGGTATGCAACCAAAGGCAGAGGCTCAAGGGGCCATGGCAAGAAAGCTCCTCGGAGCTTCCCTTAGGACCATACTCATGCCTCTACTCCAGAGCTCCCCCATGACTCTTTTTGTTCCACCTCTCTGGAGAGCCCTCCTGAACGTGCCACTTCACTAGATTTACCTCCTTTTTCCTCTCTGTATGCTTGTATATTTGAGTGATTCGTTATCTTTGGGAATTACGTGGGCTTCACTCCAAAGCGCAACCCTGAGCCACCACCCCCCACCATCCACCACCTCACCCTCCTCCACCCTCTGCTCCCCCCAGTCCGACCACCCTTCTCTCTTCTTCGTCCTCCCTCCTCCCCTCTCCTGCCTCCCCCTCTTTATCCTCTGATTTTCCTCCACCACCTCCACCCCAATTGCTTTCTCTCGGTGCACAAGGTTGGAGTCTTTGAAGGACTCTTTGGATTTCATCAAGCACTCAATTATGGATGTCCAGTGCGACATCAAAGAGTTGCAGAACAGGGAAGATGACCAAATTTTTCGTGAGGAGCTTCTGATGGCTCTTCTACGGGATCTTCGACAAACTATCCCGGACACGGGGATTGTGGGTAAGGATACTGCACAGGGCCAAAGGAACGAGCAGAGGCCCGACCTCAGCTCCGGATAATTTCAACTTGCTTAGGTTTCTCAATTTTTTATGTCTTTATATAGTTTAGTTAACAAGGTTCTTTCCCTACATGGATTCTTAGCTCTAGGTTTATATAGTTTTTTTCTCTATATGGCTTTTTGAATTCTGCATGGACAGTTTAGCTTACAAGATTCTCGCCCTGCGTGGCATCCTAGATATAGGATTATACAGTCTATGCTCTTTACAATTTTTTGAATGCGTCATGAACACTTGGAACCTTAATGGCCATGTGACAACATTGGTTTCCCATCAGGGCGATGCTGCCACGACCTCTTGAGATATCCCGACATGTGTAATTTTTGCTCCTTAACAAGATCTAATATATTTTCTAACTTTTATATATATATATATATATATATATATAATATTATTAAATTTCATGTAGCATCATTAACATTAATGTAAAATAAATAACATTATGTTAATTTTTAATTAAACTTAAAAAAAATGATACTTATAATATCCCTTGCTTCGGTTGAAACCAATTTGTCCAAGTGGAAATACTTGGATTTTCAAGTATACAACTTGAAATTCTTTTACAACATAAAGAAATTAAAAATCATGTAAATGCGGAAGAATATTAAATTTGATTGAATCTACAAGAGTGCCATGTAATATACCAATTCCCAATATTAAATTATTAAAATACGGATAATAGAAAACAATTGCAGTAAGTAAATCGATAGTTACAAGATATTGGTCATGGACCAAAGGAATGATGAATTTTATTTTAACACGAGCTCACAACAGATAGTTGCAGTCTATTTATTTTTATTTTTAGATAAAAAATTATGAAGGAAATCGGAAAAAAAATGGACTTACATGCATAATGTGATAAAAGTACAACGAAATTTAGATTTTCTCCATTAAACCATATCATCTTCTTCAAATCGAACCCGTAACCTTTGTCCATAAATAATATTAAAAAATAAAAATGTATACTTAATAGAAAAAACGTTTTTATAAATAATATTATAGATATAGGAAATAAAAAACAAAAGTTAGAAAAATAATAGGGTTACGTCGGCTATAATCCCGAGTACATAGACTCTCAAGCTCTAACAAAGATAGAAGTCTAMTTGTASATAAATAGAGAAATCTTATTGAATTCGTTAACCATATAAGTAATGAAATAAATCAAAATTATTTATAACAATGACATCAAATTTATGGTATAAGTGCTTATGATTAATTAGAAAAACTTCATAGTTCTATTCTCAAAACCCATTTTTCATGATATTGAATTTTTTTCAATATCTTCAATCATCAACTATCTCTGTTGTGACGAGGATTGTAATGGATATTCATAGGAATTTGGGAATGTTTTCACAGTAATAAAAGATGGCATTATCCATTCGACATTAAGATGAACAATTAACAAAATAACCAATCTCTTACATGAACGATGAGTTGGTGAGAGAATCCTACAACGCATTGAATTTTTGGCATAACCCTCTCATCCATCAGCCCTCAAAGTATCTAAACTTCTTCTCACAACGTCTAACATCTTGAAACAACCTCTAAGATTGTGAAATGGAGCTGCAATAATAAGGATTGGGTTTTTTGAAAGAAAATCATGTGCATATCCAAAGATTGTGCATTTAAAAACGCTAGAAAAATGCCAAACGCCATATTAAGTCCACTATTGCCAAGCATCAAGCTTTCAATTAACCCTTCCTGTTAATTGAAATCTCGACTATTAATTAAAATGCCGACACACTTCACACCCATAAAAACCAAAATTAAACACTTGCCCCAATATGAGAATTGCATCGCAATGAGGCGTGAGGGGTGAGGTAATATCTATTAATTACCCAAATTTGGAAATCAAGTGGGCAATTAGTAATTTCTTAAGTAAATGTGAAAAAGTAAGGAGTTTAAAAATGCATTTATAAATGCGAGGAAGTTATGAACATTAAATCTTATTCATTGATTTGAGATGATAACGAAGAATATGCTCGCATCTTTAATTATTGGTCATAAGATTGGAATTTGTAATCAAAAGGTTGATTAATCCATCAATTCTTATAGGGGAGATGCCTATCAGCATAAAAAATCTAGTTTTGATTCCCAACCAATAATGTATATGATAAATGACTATAACGAAATTGTCACTTATAATTTTGTAATGAATATTAATAAAAATACATTACATGCTATAAAAAAAAGAAAAAAGATAAACTATTGAGGGAATACAACTCCACAAGAAGAAAAATACATGGAGGCTCAGAGGCTCAAGTGGGGGGCTACATAAGAATAATAGTATTATATTCATAATCCTAAGTCCTTAACCTTGTTTAATTAGTGCTTCTTAATTCTTGGAATTAGTTGCACAAAGGAGATAAGTCGGATCTTCATTAAGATACGTAGAACTCTATGCCATAAAAATTTATGTAATGTATTTTCTCTTGGAGAGTTGTTTGTAAGTGTAGTTGTCATGTGCTCACTGTATAAATTATACCAAGCTAGAGCCATAATTAATGATGGAATTGGAATTGGATATCATGGTAATTGTTGTCCTTAAAGGCATTGGAATTTCCTGCTCGGCCTATGTTGGAGTCATGAAGGGAAGTGGGATATCCTGAGAGACTATTTAGAAGAGAATGATATATCATTCCTTGGCTTGTCCAGGGTGACTGGGTAAGAGGGTTGTGAATTGGGATTGTAGTAGAGTTGAATTCAATATTTTAAATATGGGAATTGTGCTATGTGAAGAGAGTTAGAGCCATGAATATATAATTTTTCCTTATGGAATCATAGTCTCAATTATGGGGTGGATTTTATCATAGAGAGATCAAGTGCAACAAAGAGCCTATGGTTGGGTGGAACATCATACTTCTGCAACCAATTAGTGGAAAATTTATATAAAGGTAAGTTCTCATGAATTTACCCATGAATGACATTGAAATAATGTTGTTTATATAAATAATTTGATTACAATCTAGTTTGTTCAATTTTGTTTACATTTTTAAGCTTGTAGTTATGGTGCCATTAAGACTAAATGGTTGATTATTTTTACATAATATTGCATTGTTTTCTTTCATGTGTTAATTAACTAATAGAAAGTCTATGGATAAAAATAAGAGTAACCAATAAGAATGAAATTTGTTGGTTTTTAAGAATTACTCCATCTTCAAACGAAGGGTGTAGGGTATGCTCCAAATTGGTATTAGAGTTATTGGTTATAACATTAGGATTGTATGGTTCATAAATTATTTGGTTCATGAAGGAATTGGAGTATGTATGACAAGTATTTGGCAAATTCCTCATAGAGAGTAATGGAAAAATGATGTATAAGACATACACTTGAGAATTTTTGTGCTTTTGAATTACCCAAACAGAGTGTCGATATATTTCTTGGCTAGCACGGAAGTGTTGCAGGGGAATTGTTAAAATTGCAAATCTTGGTTTTGTATAAAATTCCAGGAAATATTTTGAAATTTGGGGAAAACCTCCCAAATTCTGGATAAAATGTAGAGGTTGAATGGAGGTAGTGGTGTCATATTTGACTAATAATGGAGTCATATTCCCTTCGGGGAAGGAAATTAATAGGAAAGGGGGTTGAAAATTATGTTTAAAGAGTCAACTTGGAGGAGCTAGGGATGAATTCATGGATGCCATGTACTCATTTTAATATATATCATATATATATATATATGGAGAAATTCTCGTACAATATGTGATACATTGTGCATATGATTGTAAGGAGCCACATGGAGTCCAAGGTACAAGTGGGAGTTGAGTTAGAGAACCCATGGAACCTAAGCACCTAATCTCACAAACAAACACATACACACACACACACATACTTGGAGAAATATCTTCCAAAATGACATGAAACTGTACAACTTACGTGGACCATGGTGAGGCGAAGTGGAGATAAAAGTGATGTGGAACTACTAATGTTATACTATTTGGAGTCAACAATAGGAAAAGGTTATCTAGAGGAATCATGGAAGTGCCTCTGGTAGTTGGCTGGAACACATGGAAACCATGTGTACAAACGCACAGTTGCGGTGGTTAAGTAGTTTATGGAGGTGATTAAAGTGGTTTTGGAAACTTCCTTCCTCCTTTCACAATCATTGAGGGGGTGATGGATGTCTTAATGGTAAGTGGATAGTGCATCCCTAAGTGATGGTTTTGGAAATTTCATTTCAACCTCTACAATTGGAAAGGATTCTCCACATGCCCTAGGAGTTAATGGTTTAATATGGAGGGATGAACATTAAACCATCTATACCTTCACACTATGCAATTTATTTAGAAGATCAATTTGTATCACACATGTGAATATAGGTGCACCCCGGAGGGAGCACCATATCATAGTGCCCCTCGTCACATTAGTGGAGTGTGGAGAAAATAAAGGAAAATGGCCATGACTGCATGCACATGAGGTGACATGGCAATGCCCAACTTCAACATGTGTACACTAATACACATTTAATATCATGTGTCATGTGACATCATTTGTGCCATGTCATCAAGAGGCCAAAACATTATATATATATATGTGTGTGTGTGTGTGTGTGTGTGTGTGATTTTATTAAATTGTGACAAAATGAAATAGAAAAGAAAAATATATGGACTTCAGAGAGCCATAAATTTCATATCAGAAGTCCAAGTTGGGCATATGATTAGTATTTGGAAATATAATTTAGAGGTCGATAACAGGGATGATTTTAAGAATGGAAATTTGTCTTAAAATGTAGAAACCTTGGCGAATCTTACTAATCCTTCATATGCCAACTATAAATGTTTGGCGATATTTTTGTGAAAATATTCAAATTTATAAGGATTTTATATAGTTTTATAAAATTTTGGCGATTTTTAAGGTAAAATAATTTTATCCTATAGAATTTGGGTGAATCATTTTTAAAATAGAGAATCTTGTTTTTGGAAAAACCATGGAAAATTAGCCCATGAGCGAAATTTAGCCCCTAAAATCATATACGGGACTCGATAATTCTAAAGGATCAAATTTGGAGAAGTGATTTAGAATTCTTTAGAAATTATGATAAAAATACATGTACCCTTAATGGGAAAAAATCAACAAGTGCATATACTTTCCTAAATTTAAAAGAAGATGTTATAGAGCTATAATTAAGGTGTAACTGACAATATTTATTATATGCAGACTTGTTGTAGAGTCAATTCTATATCAATTATAAGAAAATATCAAAACTGAAGATTACTATTGAAGATGAAGTAACGAGGATGGGCAAAGACCTTATAATCATGAAGAAGGACTTTGAGGCCCAAATATAAACCTAGAAAATGAAGAGACATAGTTTAATGGGGACATAGAGAGAATGGAGCCATTAGAGCTTATATAAACTATGAGGAGTTTGAATATGGAGGTGTAGAGTTTCGAGATATCATAACAAGAGGTTGCTAAAAGTAAAAAAGAAGCAAAATCATCTAAACACTCAAATTCTACATAATTTTCATTTAAGAAGGGACATCCATGGAAGAACTAGTCTCATCCAAGATGATCTAGGAACTCTCATAGAGGTCCAGGAGGATCTAGAATGCTCACAAAGGTCCAGGAGGATCCATAAAAGCTCAAAAATAAATTATCCCTAATTGTCTAAAAAAACATCAATGCATAGAGTTGGATGATAGCTTTCCAATGATGTAAAAATTGCTTCAAATGGAGCTCGTATAAAAAATATATGGATAGTCAAAGTTCAAGTCAAACAGGTCAAAATTCAAAGTCAAATGGGTGAAGGTGACACGTGTCACCACTGCAAGTGTTATACATGACATGACCATACAACTGTATGATGAATATGTGGCCACACCCCAAGGGGCCATGTGGCATGAATGTATGCTGACTAGGCAAGTGATGTGGCAATCGTATAGGTTACATGGAATAATTATTTGTCGACATATGGAAAGCTTAGACCAATGACATTTTTCCATGTGGCAACCTCACATTGGCCATTATGGTTAAGGTTATATAAAATTATACTGGGAGTCAATAGGATCGAACCCGCAGCCTCCCAAAGACTTACCAAAGCCTCTATTACCATCACACCATTGTTTTACCGCTTACCCATATATGTTGTAAATTATATTTAACCTTGTAAAAAGGTTTATCCGATGAAAAAAAAGGGTCGAGGGACTAACCCCTCGACCCATATTTTATCATATGATCACATGCATTGTAATATAACCATGAGTCATAACTCGTGGGGGTTTAAATCAAAGGTATGAAATATATATTATATGGTTATATAACCATATAACAACAAAAAACAATGAATGCACATAGTGGAGGATCGAACCTAGAACCTTCGAGTTATATTATAGAGGCCTAACCAATATGGAAATGTAATCCCTTATTACAAGATTCCCCAACCAATCATTAAATTTATTTCCTGTTAATTCAGATGGGAAGTTTAATCCCATGACATATATATTGGGCACAATTTTCAATGCTTTGACACACACTCTAATGTGCACACAGATTGAGGCACATATCCCAATATAGCACGGATCGTGAGGAGGAGGTACTCTATGGATGCATATATTTACATGCAGGAGAAAAGGCCAAGTATGGTGTGTTTCGATACGCATGCCATGAGGTATAACGGTTGCACCTAGGAAACTTTATACTCATTTTTCCTAATGTTTCATGAGTATGAATTTGAGGTCTATTTTATGATTAGAGGTCATTTTTAAAAGTATTAGTCCATATTGTCATCAATGAGCACCATAGTGCATTATTTTACGTGTAAAGAGAGTGTAATTGAGCCAGTTCATAATTTGGTCAAATTTATACTTCAATTTCTCATAATTTCGAAAGGATTCTAATGGTGAACTGATTTTCTTGTTTTGAGTAGTGGAATGGAAGAGAGTCTATTAATTTTTTTTTTTGTAAGCCCATGTTGTAATGTAATTTGGTATTTTGAGATAATGAAGAACTATCACACTATCTAAAGAGACTTGAATATGAAGTGAATGATGGCATCGATATGTGTAATTTGAGTTCTTTTATTTTTTGTTGTGTCATCTAAATAATATGCAAATTAATCACCAGTTTATGATTTTTTGGTGAAGGAGCACATCATCATTTTTTTGCATATCACCTCAATATGACCAGGAATTAATTTTGAATCAAGTTAGATGCTATATGTATATTTTTGATCAATAATTGGTATCTAAGTATTTTCAGATCAAGTGATATCAGATCTATTTTTTACATGATTTTGCGAGTTGTTGATGTGATGAGATCCAAGAGTTCAATTGGTGAATATTTTGAAGGTTCTTATCAAGAGGACAAGATGAGTAAAGCGATCATGAAGTTGAGGCTACAGAAGAACATTAATCAACAGATCTAGAAGGAAATTATGAGTTAAGGATGCAGTTGCAAGTTACTGAGGAAGAGAAGCATAGGCTACAAGATCGACTGAAATGTCATGAGGAATTCCATAAGGTTATTTTTCATGAATTGGAAAGAAATTTGTAGATAATAAATAAATTATTGGCACCATCAACTTAAATCCATGAATATTGGGAGGATGAGAATGTAAAGTCTCCGATAGAAAAAGGACTACCTATTTCAAAAGTTGTGATTGAGAAATATGACTCCTCATACTATTCTTTTTCCCGTCAAGATGGAGAATACTCGAAGATATCTGAAGCAAGGAGAACTTCAAATGAATAATTCCTTCATAATAGTTTAGTCTTACCTTCTAGTCCAGAGAAAGGTAACATGTGTAAGACATCTCTAGAGAAATATATGCATGTTAAAGGGGAAATGAATTCATTTTTCACTAATAATATTGGTAAATTGTCTATGTATCCATGTGCTTCCTATTGAAATAGTAACCATGATATGCATAAATTTCAAAGAAGATAGTCTTATCAAGATAATCCCTCCAGAGAGAATGATAAAGGTAAAGGTCATTTCTCAAAGAAAAGGAAAATAGGGAATGATAAAAAGGGATCATGGTTCCATGATGGGAACAAGACCCTATGCTCTTATTTTGCTAAGAGTGGACATCAAATTGACAAGTGTTGGACACTTTACCCACACTTATGTCTAAACCAGAACCATAAATATGTAAAGGCACTTGCAAGAAGACAAGAAACATATGAAGTTAATGATATTACTAAAAGATTTGAGAAAGAATACTTCTTAATGGTTGGTCTTGGAAAATTAATACATGAAGACATCGAGGAATGGTTCATGTATAGTGGCTTATCTTGCCACATGACCGTGATGAGATCAATATTTCTAACTTTCTCAAATTCCAACATAGATTGCTATGCAGGATCTGGAAATAACACCAGACAACTGATAAAAGGGTATGGATATGTAAGATTCCAACTTGAGTCAAGAGGATTTGTAGGAATAGAACATATGTTATATGATCCACATTTAAAGGTAAACCTACTCTTAGTTGCAACATTTGAAGATGAAGGCTATGTAGTTGCATTTGAGAATGGCCATGTACTTGTGTATTCAAGAGAATTTTCTCCATACACGTCAATAGTTCTTCGTTTTCACAACGAGAGGTCATATAGGTTACTGGAAAGACCTATAGTTTGGTCTAATGGTTTATTGGATTCAACATCATATTCAATGTCATATTCAACATCAACATCAGAGGCATTTTCATAGATATGAAGCTGTGAAAATATTTGTCATCACAATTATAACAAAGGCCCTTGAGTTGAAGTTCAACCATTTCTGCCCAAGTCAATTTCTAGATCTTTAGTGGAGTAGCAAGAGGAGTGGGACTATGGCCATCAGAAAAATATTTAGTTAAATGGATTCAACATTGGTGGAAGCCCAAAGGTCACTATGACCTTCAACTCGGACCAAAGGGATTCTTCACTATCATCCTGCATAACCTGGAGGATAGAAACTTAGTCTTTGAAGGAGGTCTATACTTTTACAACTTGGTGAGTCTTTTCCTTCGTTTCTGGATGGAAACGTTCAACCCGAAGAAGGAGGAATTCACACATGCATCGGTATGGATGCAACTATACTCGTTACCTCAAGAGTTCTGGTTGGAGGAAATACTAGCAGGCATTGGCAACATGATTGGAATCTATGTCAAAGCCTCGGACGAAACAAAAAAATGAAGGCACACTTCTTATGCTCGTATTTGGGTTTACTAAAATATCTCCAAACCACTGCCTGAAGCAATAAATTTGGACTACCAGGACTAAGAATGGTCCCAAACCTTAGATTATGAGCATATCCTCTTTCGTTGTCAGAAATTCCATGAGCACGACCATCTCTTCCTCGATTTCCCTCTAAAAGATCCCAACAAATCCAACCCTGAGGATCCTGAAAAAATCAAGGACGGTTACACCCAAGTCATGGGGTGTCATAGGCATCCTGCCAAAAAAGTTCCTTCACAAGCCTCCTCTAGACCCTCAACCAGTAACTCTTTCGAATCCGTCCAGAATCCGTCAGAAAATCCCATCAGTCCCTCCATCCCCTTGACAAATCCCATAGCCCCAGCACAAGTCTAGGGTTCTCCAAACCCCAACCCACCTACCAATGTAACCACTCAAATCTCCAACTCAGATACCTCCCTTCCATCAAATCTAGGACTGCAAATAGGAGACCCTAACATAGATATGGAAGATAAGGAATTGGCAGAAATAGATATGGTACACCTAGAACAAGCCTATCGAAAACAACAAATCTACACCATACCCCCAGATCAGTTACTCAAAGTCTACAAATTTTTCCTCAACTCTACAGCAGGAGGATCGGCTAGGGAAAACTCAAATCTAGGAATATAAAAAGGAAGCTTGAAAGAACAACCCAAACCCACCAAAGAAGAGAAGAAATGGGGAAGAAAACCAAAGAACCAACTCATTCAATACGCAGGCAATTTCTTAGTGAACTCGGGCCAGATCCAGTTGATCTTAGACAACGTTCCTCCCCTCCAACCTTACTCTTCCTCATGAAGATGTTATCTTGGAATATAAGGGGCCTCAATGCATGAATCAAGCAATGCTTTCTCTGGGAACGGATAATGAAGGAACGATCAAACATTCTTCTCTTGCAAGAAACTAAATGAGTGGGCAAGGAGGCCTCTCAAATACTTTGAAAATGTTGGAAACAAGATAAATTAGTTGAAATCTATGCAAAAGGTTTCGCAGAAGGGTTGGTCATACTCTAGAACCCTGCCTCTTTATTGATGGAAGGATTCTTCACTTCAAAATGGACCATCATAGCCTCTTTCAGACTCATCGGTTCGAACAAGCCAGGCTTTTTCATGAATATCTACGGCCCTGAAACCCCAGGAGATAAGGAATCCTTCCTCCATCATTTGGAATGGATTGCTAATCACATCAAAAATCATTGATGGATCATTAGGGGAGATTTAAATATGATAACTTGACTGGAGGAAAACAAGGGGGGTGCTCGCAGACTAGGAAATGACAGTGAGAAGTTCCACCAAATCATTATCTTGTTGAATCTCATTGACGTAGAAATCGACAATGGACCTTTCACCTGGTCCAATAGACGCTTAAGGGAACATCATGTCTCCTTCATATTAGAACGTTTCTTAATCTCAAAACAATTCATGTTGGATGGCCTCTCTTAGCATGCCACTATGATTGATACTCCAGGATCTGACCACTAGCCGATTTTTCTTTCGATAAACATCAGTGGTACCCCAGGTAGGAAACCCTTTCTCTTTGAAAAATTCTAGCTGACACACTTGGGATTTCAAGGAAAAATAAATATCTAGTAGAAATAAGCAACAATCACAATAGGTACTTCTATGTACAAATTTCAACATAAGCTAAAAAACTTCAAGCAACACTTAAGGTCCTGGAATAAATCAACTTTTGGCAACATTTTCCATGCTTAGGAAATCCTCAATCAACAAAGTCAAGACCTTCAACAATAGATCAGACTTCAAGTCTTCACAAATTCTCTAAAGGAACAAGAATCCATTCTCAACAAACAATTGGCATAAAGACAGGCACAAGAAGAAATTCTCCGAAGATAGAAATCTCGTATCCAATTTCTCAAAGAGGGGGAAAGAAATACCAAATTTTTCCGTAGATCATTCCTCCATCACCACCACACTAATCAAATTACTCACCTTGCTTCGAA
>JZKD02S1184486.1:0-12646 GCA_000966675.3 Picea glauca | reverse complement strand
GAGAAATCTGCTCAGTAATTATGCAGAAAGATCTAGAGGTATTTTATTCTGATATTTCTAAGAAATTTGCTTGAGGGCAGATTATTTCAGAAGTCCCACTCTCAAAAATTTATACACAGAAGATAAAGCACAAAGAGGGATTTTTCTGATAATTTTATCTACAGTCTAGAAATATATTTTTTAGAGAGTTTTTACGGAGTATAAATAGAGTATTCTTTGAAAACTGGATTTTTTTAGACCATCAAGGAAGATATATACAAAGTTGTTAATTCTGGGTATAAGAGGGGGCAGATATCTAAGTGTTATTTTGATTCTTTAGTTCAAAAAACACAATTATTTTTATTTTTGAAAATGAAAATTGCTCAAGATAGCAGAACAAGAAGAAAGATACTCCAACAAAACTAAGGAGGCCAGATGAAGATGACCATGTTAAAAAATTGATTATGAAATTCTTATATTGAGTAATTTCATTTCTAGCACAGAGTGGAATCGAATGTTTAACTCAGAATTGATTGTTGTGCAAGAAATTTGGGAATTTGGGAGTTTGGGAATTTGAGGTGTTCAGTAACTTGGGAATTCAGAGATTCACATGCTACGAGACCTTCGAGCTCATGGTAGATTCATATTAAATGAAGACAACATAGTCTCTCATCTTGAATTAGCGGAAGTAAAAGAGAAGCTGCCTCACTAAAACTTGAGTAACTTAATTTACTTCTTCAATCAACTGGTTCATAAAAGTTCATGTCACTTGAATGAAGGCCAAAGAGGAACATTGTACCATAGTCTTTGCTTCCACTATCTTCAAGATGGACCATANCAAGACCAAAAGAAACCGTTCAAATTTGGTCTGAAGCATATAGACACAAAGGCCATTACTGATAGAAGAACTGTTTATTGATAGAAGAACTGTTCAACAAAGATCGAAGCTTGGTAACATGAGTTCATTTATGAAGAAGGTAAAACCCTAATTGCAGAAGATGTCATGAGAATGTGAGTACAAAAGCAAAGATACATAAGTTTAGTACTTGTTGCAACCAATTGCTATAACCGAGAAAACAAAAGGTTGTTCAGAAGGAAGCAGCATGCTCGTTCATGAGAAATCTGCTCAGTAATTATGCAGAAAGATCTAGAGGTATTTTATTCTGATATTTCTAAGAAATTTGCTTGAGGGCAGATTATTTCAGAAGTCCTACTCTCAAAAATTTATACACAGAAGATAAAGCACAAAGAGGGATTTTTCTGATAATTTTATCTACAGTCCAGAAATATATTTTTTAGAGAGTTTTTACAGAGTATAAATAGAGTATTCTTTGAAAACTGGATTTTTTTAGACCATCAAGGAAGATATATACAAAGTTGTTAATTCTGGGTATAAGAGGGGGCAGATATCTAAGTGTTATTTTGATTCTTTAGTTCAAAAAACACAATCTTTATTTTTGAAAATGAAAATTGCTCAAGATAGCAGAACAAGAAGAAAGATACTCCAACAAAACTAAGGAGGCCAGATGAAGATGACGATGATAAAAAATTGATTATGAAATTCTTATATTGAGTAATTTCATTTCTAGCACAGAGTGGAATCGGATGTTTAACTCAGAATTGATTGTTGTGCAAGAAATTTGGGAATTTGCGAGTTTGGGAATTTGAGGTGTTCAGGAACTTGGGAATTCAGAGATTTCGGGAATTTGGGATTACTACCCTTACGAGAGAGATGAGACGGCTTGATTGATTGCCTACAAGATTTCCAACCTCGGAGGAGTGAAGTTACTTAAGAAGAATTTTTCATTTTGTGTGTTGTAGTCACTTTGTATTGGAGTTTTAAGAGAAAGGGGGTGTTGGAGTATAGGAATGTAACTCTCCAACAGTGTACAAAATATAATGACAATCTAATGTAAAAGTCACCTTAATCTAAGTGATAGTAAATGAGGTAGTTAGGTTGTACGGTTAGCACAGCTACCTAGCAAATGAAATAAAAGGGGATCAACCCCATTGTATCAAATGGCTTCATTGTAACTAAATCATATATTTTACATCAGTCCGTTTCTAATCATCCTCATATTTCTTGTGTTCTTAAAAGTTGGTTAAATAAAAGAAGGTTTTAAATTGCACTTTTATAATTGATATGAACAAGATAAATGTAAGGCATCAACACTTTAAAATTCTTCTTTTACTTCCTTGTCCCATTGACCTATGATTCTGGTCATTTGTTGGAATTAATAAATCATCTTATATTATCTATCAGATGAATACTGTAATATCCAAATTTCTAGTTTATGCAATGAAACCATATAGCTGCAGCTATGTTTTCACACAGTTTGGGTTTGATGTTTATACTGTGCTATGTTTTCACACAGTTTGGGTTTGATGTTTATACTGTCATTTAATACTGTAATTTTGTAGTAGGTTGGTATTTTTTGCTTTATGATTGTAAGTTTTAGCTTACAATTTTTTTTTATAAGCTAACTATTTGTATTAAATATAATGGCAAATATTACATATGTTCTGCAGCTGAGCTGCCGCTTGGGAAACCAGCCCAGCAGCATAACATTTGCTTCATCGGGTGAGAAGCCCAGGATATACTAGAAAAAAGAGCTCCTATAATATTTACATCAGAAATAAAATATGGTATTTCCCTGTCAGCTATCTGTTGATAAAACTTTGGTAAACAGTAGCAGTGAAGTCTGTCAAAATGAGAAAAAAGCGTAACCAATTACTTGGGGGAAGAGGGGTCATCATTATGAGGAACCTGGGAGGGTTCCTGGTCTAATTCGTTGAAGGTGATGCTCATTTTGGCTGCCATTATCGTGAGCTTCTTGTCCTGCAGTTGATTTTGCAGCTGAATGAATTCCAATTGTTGAGCCATGTCATTTTGGGCAGCAGCTTGAGCAGTGAGAGCCTTGACTAACAGTGTCTTCATCTGCCAGTATAGGTCCACCGTTCGAAGGTATTTTGTGTCCCTCATCCTTGAGGTGCCAGAATCTAGAATCCATGGCATGATTTCCGCTTCCACTTCTGCATTGGGGGTCCTGGTTTTTCTTGACGGTATTCTTCTTCCAGGTCTTCCATCAACTGCTGCTCCTCGGGAGAAGTATGCTCGTGATAATAAGCGGCGCTTGAGGCTGCTTCCTGTTGCGCCCTGGTCGTTGGGGGTCGTTCACCTTGACGATTCCCTCTGGCTGGTCCACGGCCTCTAGGATTTTGCATCTGGTCTAAGTTGTCTAACTGGTGGAGGGAAGACTGCAAAGGATGACAATTTGCAGAGCGAGATCAAAGACTCCAATCATTTCCTCGGCTGCACGAATTTCTGAGGCTCTCGGAAGGACAGAGCAGAGGAGAATGAGGGTGATTGAGATTCACCGTCATTATTATCATAACCTTGAAAGAAAATGCAGTACATTCAACATTGAAGTTCCATGAATGAGTGTACATCCAGCCCTTGTCCTTGAAATCATAGTTGAAGAGCAGGTGGTAAATGCTGGGCGTCATCGTTATGATCTTGCCGATGTCACTTGGGCAGGGATAAAACCAGAGTTTTGCTCTCGAATCCGCCATCGTATAATCCCTATTACTGCCATTTATGGCGGACGACCTTACCAGGCTGGTCCGTGAGGCTTGCAATGAAGTTGTATTAATTCCTGTCATTCTTGGAGTTAAATGAGGCAGGGGGCTTCTAAAATTGACACCTGGTTTCATCGTGGGACCTCCTAACAGTGAAGTTTCTTGACTGTTCCCATGAAACACCCGAATCAGGGAGTTTTAGTTTACAATCTTATTTTGGCCTGAATTGTTGTTTTTGTGCAAGCACTTTACAATGCAGTTCTGTGCAATTTTTTTGTTATTTAAATTTCTTTTCTACTCTTCTTATATGTTTACACCGGTTCGATCAAATGCAAACCTGTGTGCATTGCTATCCTTTTGGGTTTGTTGTATGATTGATTATGAAAGTTTTAAATTTGTAAGTTGCCAAAGATTCAATTGATTGTTTTATGATAGTTAGCTTTTGGGTGATAACTCCCATAAAACTCTTGGATATATTAATAAAGGCTAAATGTCTATGTTCAATTTGGGATGCATTCCCACTCTTGGGCGATGCATCCCCAACATTTCCTTGTTCCTAGGGGATAGTGATGCCAGGGAATGTCCCCTTTTTACCAGGGGTATCACTGGGAATGTGGGGACCTTTCCATACTTGCTCGGAGACAAGTTCAACTATACGCTTATAATCCATTCATGGTAAGTCTGTTTGCCCCTTGTTAAAACACGTACCACTCAGGGGCCAATCTTATGAAAAGAAAGAAATGCAATAAAAACAAATGCTAACTTGCTATTATTCTTGAACTTGAGTTAGTCACCAAAGTTTTTTTACCCTCTTTATATTGGCCTCGCCTTTGTTGCACCTCCCTGTTGTTCAGATGACATATTGGAGTCCTATTTTTTGAGTTTTGAAGCTTTGGGAAGAAGCATAATTTCAGTTGGGTTGGAGTTTCAAGTCAATAGCAATGAAGATGTAAGGTGGGTAATGAATTTGAAATATTCATCTGCAGCTAGGTTCTTCTTATTTATTTATTGGCAGTTTGAAGTTCTTATTATTATTTGTATTTTGGACGGCAAGCATTTAAATTTTCTTCTACATTCTTTCTTACAGCCACACCTTCAGAAAACTTTAGAATGGAGGGCAAAAATCAATCTACCCAATCTGAAGTTGGTGTCTCTAAGTTATTTAATCCTAAAATGCCCTTACTCAGATTTGTGAAAAACTCACTGGAAATAAGTAGTGGTTTTCAGGAGTTGGGTATGTACTTTTTGTAAAACATTTCTAAAGGGGAATTACTCTAGAGTTAAAAATCATCTATTGGGCATGCTTTGTGATGAAGCTTTAAAATATTCCATATTGAGTGGAGCCTAAAGAGCTCAATCTTCAGAGATGGGTTTCATAAGAATGTTATTATTTTCTTCAGCGAGAAGAGAAAGAGTTGACATCCTCATCTAAGAGTAGATTTTGAAAGAGAAGGGTTGTTTCTCTTCTAATCTCATTTTAGCCTCTTTAGTGTTTCTTCCAATGGTGAAACAAGTCTCTTAATTTTGCTAATTTGTGTATTGTAAGCAATAGATTGATGAAAGAAATTTGTATTTCTATACCCTTCTTTGAGCCATTGCATTCTTGACTTTTTGCTTCAAGAATATTTCTTCTTGATGATATACCCTATCCAATTCTTTATGAGCAACCTTTCATTTTTAAGCCTCAAAGATTTAAGACTTGACTTTAATTAGATTTTTTTTTTTTCTAAAAATGACTTCAAGATGCAATTTATAAAGTTTAGATTAAATGACTCAAAATGTTAAAGGATCTTCCTAGGAAAAGAAATGCTTTTATTAATGGGGGCTTGGTTGTTTGGTAAAGTTGGGGTGTTGCTATTCCCCGCCATCAAGGTTCCAATTTCCCTAGAGACATGTTCTCTCCTGGTGGGCCATCTTGCTTGCATAAGTGGGCTGTTTCATGGGGTTGGTGTGAGGTGAACTCCTCATCGACTTTGGTAGAATAATTCCCCCCTAGTGGTGAAAAATTAGCTAAAGCATAGCTTTCATATCTTGTGAGATGTATCTGCTTGATTGTAATATCCCATGTTGGATGCTGTTGTTATGAACATAAAAATAGTTAATAATTAATAATATAAATAACTAATGATTAATAATTAATTATGAAGAGACATGACATATGAAAGGTCATGTCTCTTATGAAAGGGCACCCCTGTGTGGGTATATATATAGAAACCCTTATCCTCATTGTAATATCATCTTATTCATATTCTTATACATTTATTATTAAATATATTTACTATCCTTAAATGGATTATTGCGTACTGTCCTATTTATATTGGATATTTACATAGTGAACCAACTTGGTTCACCACAGTGGTATCAGAGTCTCGTTTTTGATCCCGACCATTGGCACACTTACTTAGACTTTGTCTAAATTTGGTTTTTGACCAACCCTTATCTTTTTAGAGTTTGTTGAACTCAAGGTCCTTGACTACCTTCAGGCCTTTGGCCATTGAAAGTTTCAAATCTCTGATTTAGAATTTCTGTTGAAGAATTTCTTGCAAGTTAAAAATCTGTCACGGATTAGTGAAGGGTTGTCGTCAACACATTCCGTTAATTACTCCGCTGCATACAACCCGCGGCACTTGTTGCATAACTAGTGGGGTTTGCTACTAATCACAAATCATGAAAAACCAAGATTGGCTGCCACCGTCAAGAACAAGCAACCAGTCCGTCCAGACGCCACAATCATATATGTTGTCATTATTAGTTGGGTGCATCTTTTTTTTGGACTGTATCTTTCTGGGCGTATATCAGTTACAGTATAGAGCTGCTCTCAAATTAAGAGTCTGTCGCTGAATTCCATTGGAAGGATGCCAAATGACATGTCGTGACCCTTAACAACACTCACATGACCATCACGTCTTTTGAGGTCGGAGTTGTTATCCATCGTTCGAGGTTCGAGTGACTAATCTAGTATTGTTTGCAACGAAAGAATATCAAGGATCGCAGATTAATCATACTTGGGTAATAGAGGATATTGGGTTTGTGAATAACCTAAGGTCAAATTAAAACAAGGATTGCGACCCAATAGTGAATGCCGCATTAGTTGCTGCATATATATTAAGTGCATAAAGTACATTAAAGTACTTTTCATTAAATACAAACTTAAAAGGTAAAAAAGAAAGAAACAAAATATTCTATTCGGGGATTAAAGTACTCTTGCTTTAAGTAAAAAGAAAATAAAGCAAAAAGAGATATTATATGAAAAAGGGTTACATATATATTAAGACCACTTGATAAAAAAGAAGAAGATATTGAAGGGTATTACATTAGCTTTTGGAAAAAAAGGGCATTATCATAAAATATCGACGAAAGCCAAATAAAATGACGAAAGGAAGATTTGCATATGAAGGTTGGCCAATTGTATGTTACAGTTTTTCTACATTAAAAAGGAGTATGCAAGGAAGAGAGGTTAACATCATTATCAACTTAGACTATAATGAAAATTACATTAATATTGATTTGGCAGATCAATTATTAATTCAAAAGCAGAATATAATTGAAAAGAAGGATATTTTTCAAATTAAGGAGTTACAAGTGACGATTGATGAATATCAATATATATCTCAATTCTATGTTACAACTATGTATCAAGAAGAAGTTGACATCGTCATCGGGTTACCCTGGTTTAAAAGTCTAGGTACCTTCATATTAAACATGGAGAAAAAGTTTGTGACATTCCCCTATATAAGGAGAAGATAACATTACAGGACACTACCTCGGAGCCAAATTTCGTAAAACTAGAAGATTTTAATGATATCTCAAAAATAATATGTCAAGAAAACAAAAAAGCAATGCAAAGGATGCAAAAAGAATTTGACGAAGTTATTACGGAAAAAAAAAATGAAGAAATTTCTCGCTTAAAAGACCACAATCAAAAACTACTTACACAGATCAAGAAGTCAAGGGAAAAAAAACAATGCGATTCGAAGTTGGAACAAGAAAAGGAGGATCTCGAAAAGGAATTGAAGAAGAACCTCTCAGAGAAAGAAGAAGAAAATTCTCATTTGAAGAACCTTAATTAGGAGCTACTAGAACAAATCAAAAAGTTGAAAGAAGAGCAACTTGAAAATCCAGACATTAAAGATATCAACAAATCAGGTAATGAAGAAACTACTGCTCAAGAAGATGGAAAATCAACTAAAAAAAAGATAACATCGAATGCCGAAGTACAAACGATGGAAGCTCCAAATATACTTACTAATCAAAATTCAACCATTAACAAAGCAACATCGACACGTGAAGAAAATCATATATCAAAATTAAAAGAAGAAAATGCTGCAAGTATGATAAAAGAAAGTAATGTTATAAGAAATCCCTATCAACATCCAAATCATAAGAGCAAATATATTAACCAATCAGAATATCAATATTATTCAAGACGAGAACCCTATAAACACCCAGTTTCGTAGAAGATCGAATTAGGGTGGGCCGACTCTTTTACAATTCGACAGTTCTGCTCAGCGATTAGAAGATCCCATCGACTCAAGTCCTCAACAATCACTAGTTCAAGAATGAAGAATTATGACACAATATTACAAGCTAGAGCAAGAGATAAGTCTTCCATAAGTATGCTTTGAGGACAAAGCATTTTTAAGGGGAAGGCAATGTTATGAACATAAAAATACATATAAATAGTTAATAATTAAAAATATAATTAACTAATGATTAATAATTAATCATGAAGAGACATGACATATGAAAGGTCATGTCTCTTATGAAAGGGCACCCTTGTGTGGGTATATATATAGAAGCCCTCATCCTCATTGTAATATCATCTTATTCATATTCTTATACATTATTTTTTAATATATATTACTGTCCTATATGGATATCTTTATATTCCAAGTATTTTGGATTATTAACTCGTCAGCCAGGTTGGTTCACCACAGCTGCCGCATGCTTCACTGTGATGTTCCATGTTGATTAGAAGCATCTATCAATTTTTTTAGAAGATTCTTATAAGAATGACTTAATCTTCATGACAAAATGTAGAAACCTAAAATAACAAGGGCTTAATAGAATCTTCGAGACTCCCTTGAAGGTGCCAAGCCTAGATCGAAGTAAAGGTTTAATCTTGGTGTCTAGAATTTTATAAAGTGCCTTAGTCTCCTTATAAACCACATACGCAATTCAAAGATAGATCCTCTATCCTTATGTAAAAAGAAAACAACTTGGAAACATCCTCATTCTAATAGGCAAAGCCCATAATCTCCCTTGAGTTTTCAGTTGTTGTATTTCCAATTGATCAGATTCTTTTCCAAGGGCCAAAGACTCACGAACCTGCAAATCGGACCATGTGTCCTCAATTTGATAATATCTTCAACTACTATGGATTCTGGAAGGATTTTTGGCTTTGAGTTGCTCTTCTCCCAACAACCATTTATATTTTGGTGGGGGACATTTTCCTTCTGAAGATCCTCTTGTAAAATTCTTGGGACTTCTTCTGAAGGCAGATTGTTGTTTTTCAAGCCATGGCAAGCAGATTATGTACTCAAAAAATAATCCTAAAACTTTAGGTAACCTTAACACTGGAAACCTATCAATAGCAATCTTTGAATCCTATAATCTACAAACACACTGCATAAAAATAATAATAACAACAAGTACACAGATTTTAACTCTCAATCATATCTATCTTATATTGAATATGGAAATAAGAAAACACACTGCATTAGCTCAAAACCAAAAACTTGCTAACTAACCCAGTGGAAGACCCTTTCACTACTTTATAGACTAGGAGGAGCTAGGTTTACAATCAATACACTCTGTTCTTGTGGTGTGCCTAAGTTAGAAGACTAAACCCTAACCCTAATTCTAATTCTAACTTAGGGAAGTGGGCCTTAGGCCTGCACGATAGAATGCTTAGATGAGAATACTTGACAAGAAGTAACAAGCATGCATACAGGCAAGTGTTGGCTCCTAGATATTTTTTCCCTACTTAGACTAAATTAACTCATGTGCCTATTTCCATAACTAGAAAAACAAGCTGGAATTAGAAAACTGGCTGAACTAGAAACTGGAACTTGCTAAATCTAGAACCCTCTTCTCTCCTACATAATTGTGCCTTGCTCACACTTTGTTGTGCATAAGAACCTTGGTAAACTGTTGTCATAATTGCTATTGTACAAACATGCATTAAATGTGCCTTTACCGTTGTAAGGACTTGTTGAGGTACTTGTTGATTGTGTGCCACCTAGTGTTGTGGAGAAGATTGTCAGAGATAAACAAGGTAAAAATCTACTCCCTCTTAGCAAGGAAGTGTTCTCCACCAACCTCAGGCTCTCCTTGAACATCTCGAACTTTGCCTTTGCCAGGGGCTTAGTCAAGATATTCACAACTTGCTGATATGTCCAAGGCTCTAAGCATACTCTAGAGCCACCGTGCCCTTCTAAACTCCACCTTGGAGAAAGTTGTACCTGATGTCAATGTGCTTGGAGTGGTCATGGAATACTAGGTTCTCAAAGAGTTTGATACAACTCTGATTGTCATAGTAGACCATGGTAGGCTCCAACATCTCACATGTCAACTTTGCTATCAACTTGTGAAGCCAAATGGCTTCGCAATTAGCATTGTTCGTTGCCATGTACTTTGCCTCTGCTGAATTCAATGCCATTGATGCCTACTTCTTGCTGAACCAAGATATTGTTAAATTTGGCAGCATCTACAATCATTCTCCAATGAGAGGCCATATGGGCCACCCTGAGGCTAGCTAGGGAGATTTGGAGAATCAACCAGTCTTGTGAGGTATTGACAAAAGACAATGGGAATGTACTGTAACGAAAATCGAGCACACACAAAAACCAAGATAACTTGAATAAGGTTATCTGTCTTTATTCAATCAATGAAATAAGAGAGCAAATAACTTTCTTATATAGGTTATAATCAAGTAGAGTCAAACCACTTTATGAATGTGGGATAAAGTGAAAATATAACCTAAAAGCAAATATCTGACCTACAAGCAAATAAATTAACCTAAAGTCACTTTGACTTTATTAATGCCTAAGTCTAATTTCTAATTGACCATTATAAACTAATATTTAATTTAACACCCTCCCTTAATGGTCAATCTACTCACTACACCAAGTTTCTTTCGAAATTTTACATGCTTTTCGGGACCCAAAGACTTGGTGAAAATGTTTGCAGTTTGATTCTCTGTAGGACAATACTTCAACTCAATAGTTCCATCTTCTACACGCTGTCTGATGAAGTGATAGTGTGTATCAACATGTTTGGTACGCTCGTGGAAGACTGGATTCTTGGCAAGTTTCATTACCCCTTGATTGTCACAGAACAAGGGTGTAGGCTCTCTCTGCTGCATCTGCATATTTGATAACATCCTCTTGAGCCAAACTGCCTCGCATGCACCTTTCAATGCTCCTCGATACTCTGCTTCTGTCGATAAAAGGGCGACTGCATGCTGTTTCTTGCTGGTCCATGTGACTGCACCTGTGCCAATGCTGAAGACATATCCAGAAGTGAATTTTTTGTCATCAACAGAACCTGCCCAATCTAAATCTGTATACCCACACAACCTTGGATCTTTGCTCCTGCTATACATAATACCAAAGTCAAGTGTCCCTTTCACATATCTTAGCACTTGCTTCGCTGCTGTCCAGTGCTCTACTTTCGGCGCTGTCATAAATCTAGAAATGAAGCTCACAACGAAACTCAGATCAGGTCTAGTGGTTGTAAGATATATCAAGCTGCCCACTAGTTGTCTGTGAGTGCCTTTGAGTCTGTCTTGGCTGAAAGTTTCAGCCCTTTCTCCATAGGTGTAGAGGAGATTTTGCAATCCTCCATCCTGAACTTATCCAACAAACTCTTGGCATACTTTGCTTGTGAGACAAAAATGTTGCTCCCTGTTTGCCAAACTTCTACACACAGACAATAGTGTAGGAGGCCTAGATCTGTCATGTCAAATGCTCTACTCATGTTGGATTTGATCCATGTAATTGCATCTTCCTCACTACCTGTAATAATGATATCATCCACATAAACAACCAGAAGAATGATCTCATTACCAACTCTTTTGACATATAAGTTGGAATCTGAATGACTCCACTGGAACCCTTGCTGAACCAAATACCTGTCAATCTTGATGTACCATGCCCTTGGTGCTTGTTTTAGACCATATAGAGCCTTCTTTAGTCTGCAAACTAGATGCTCCTTCCCTGCAACCTGAAACCCCTCTAGTTGGCACATGTATACCACTTTCTTCAAATCTCCATTGAGGAAGGCACTTTTCACGTCCATCTGGTGGACCTTCCAGCCTTGGTGTGTTGCCATGGCTAGAACAAGACGAATAGTGCTCATCTTCACTGTAGGAGCAAAAGTCTCCTCATAGTCAATGCCTTCTCGTTGAGAGAATCCTTTTGCAACTAACCGTGCTTTGTACTTGTCAAGTGTACCATCTGCCTTGTACTTGACCTTGTACACCCATTTGCAGCCAATGGGTTTCTTCCCTGATGGAAGAGTTGTGAGATCCCAAGTCTGATTTTTCATCAAACTTTCATTTTCGGCCTCCATGGCCTTTTCCCATTCAAGTCTTCCTTTTGCTTCCTTGAATACCTGAGGCTCATAGATTTCCTGAATATTGGCCATAAGAGCAAAGTTGACTGTGCCAGTCTGTTGTTTACTCTTACCTCGTGATGATCTTCCCTCGATCATCTCTCCTATCCGAACATCTCCAATGGTGTTGTGCCACCACTTGGGTCTTTTGGAATCCCTGGTTGCCAAGTTAAGTATTGCTACCATGACTTGGGCTTCCTGCTTCAGAATGTACTGATCTGACTGACCTAGGAGACTCATCCTGTTCTGACTCCTCATCATCATGCTCAGAATCTTTCCCCACTTCAGGTGGAGCTATCAGAAGCTTGACACCTGAATCTTCAATGACTTCTGGTTGCTCAGTAACTTTGAATGCGAGAGGAGTATGGAAGGGTCCAACCTCCTCATCAACAACAACATCTCTGCTAAAGCTCACCTTATCAGTGTCAACATCAACTAATCTGTAAGCTTTATGGGTGTTGCTGTACCCTGT
>JZKD02S1184475.1:0-12646 GCA_000966675.3 Picea glauca | reverse complement strand
CTACTCCTCATGAGGATGAGGGTTTAGTAAGCTATGGCCTTTATCAAATTTCTGAATTTGATGATTTATTTATGGGTGATTTTGAGGGGGATAATCTTGAAGACAAACCCTTGAATGATGATAAGTTTGCAAATGCATTTACCTCTCCATGTTATCTTTGCCGATACCCATATCTACAAGTGATTTGTTAGCAATACAAACGATTTCTAGGCTCGCATTTGGGCAGATTTCCACTTCACGTCCTGGAATTTGTGGATGGTGGTATTTCAATTGGGTGATTCCCCCCTTCATTTCCTTCCCACACAACTTACAATTCAACCTTTGTCTATTAAACCCCCTCTCGTGTTCACCATATTCCCACATAGGGTCCAAATGTTTCAGCATTTTCGGTCTTCAAAGTTCAAATTTTAGAATCCAGAAAGCAATGGTTAAACCCAAGGCACAAAAAAATTAAAATCAACATTGAAGAATCAAAATACAAAATTTTTGCATAAAACAAAGAAATCTAGATTCTACATAAATGGTAGATCTCCTATAGTCCACTAAAAATCAACAAGAAGAGGGAAAACTAATGGGCATTGCAAAACCTATAAAATTTTGAAAAAAAAAGGTGGAAATTGTTACACATACTTGCAAATACACCAACAACTGATGGGAATCAATCCCGACTCCATAATAAACTGGTGATGGAAAATGGAAACACTCTCTTCTTGGTTCTTGGCTCAAAGAAAAATGGTCTCTACTTCCTTTGCTCTCAAAGCCTTCATTCTGTTTGCAAAATGTCAAAAAAATCATAAAAAACGCCTTTATGTCAATCTGCGGGCTCGACGATATTTTCCATCGTCCTGTGATAATATCGCGGCATTTAAGATATTACTGTGGTATTTCCTACTAGGAAAATATCGTGACATTTCTCGATGAAAATATCGATTCTTTGAAAATCTTGCCAGATATCGCAATGATGTCAATAATTTCGTGATATTAGCAACACTAACACACACACACATATTCCAAGGAAAACCTGACGAGATCCCCCCACTTCCTTGAAATATCCAAACGGAGGGTTGTTCAACCATCAACTAGAATAACAATTGGTAACCCAATGGGAGAACCAGACTCGAACTTCAATTGGATTAGAGTTGGAGACCTCAAGATGAACTCCATCTTGAAACAGTATGTTCTAATTGATTGAGCTGACCCACTGAGCCTAGAATACAAACACATAAAGGTTGATTGTAAAGTGTCTTATGTCTAGAATGCAGAACATGATTGATCCCTTCTTCGAATGGTAGTCTCGGGAGGGATAGCTCAAGTATGCAATTAGATCCATTGAATTATGAGGAATTCAATAATTTAAACAATGAACCTCCTTTCTCAAGCACTTTCTTTGAAGAATCAAACGGGGGGGAGGATTATGGGTTATTCATGGAAGTAGCCCCATACGCTCAAGTCCTAGCCAAATCTCCCATGGTTAGCATCCTCACTCTCCCTCTTGGCCATCATGATGATCATGTCTAAAGATTAAGTTATAAGAAATCAATAAGCCAACCGACGAGCCTCCTTTCTGAAGTGCTTTTCTCGAAAAGATCGAACTAGGCGGGAAGGATCACGAGTTCTTCATGGGAGTATGAGCACTGACCCCCATGCTTCAAGTCGTAGCCAACAATGCCCTTGGTTAGCATCTCCACTCTCCTTCTCAGTAATCATGATCATCATGCCTAAAATGAGATAAAAGGAATTAATTCATTTCATTTAAAAGGGAAGGATGCCTACCATTTTTTTGACTGTACCAAACCACTATTATACAATACCATACCAACCATTTGACTGAGGAAGGGAAATGGAATTGAAAAATTGCTGCTTCAATTCATTCATCCATTCAAATATCATCGCATGCATATTTAGGTAAGCAAGTTATGAGCGATAGTTTAATAAAAATCGACTTGAACAACTCCTTGAAATGCGCCACCAATCACTTGTAGCTTAGCTCAAAACAATGCAGTGGTTTTGCCTTACCTTACATTCTAATCCCACTGGGTGGCTCAATCGGTTTGAACAGATTGTTTCAAGGTGAAGTTCGCCATGAGGTCTTTGGTTCTAGTCGGTCGAGGTTTGAGTTTGACTGAGTCCCACTGGGTTATCAATGACTATTGTGGTTGGTGGTTGAGCTACCCTCCATCCAAATATTCTGGAGAGGGGTGGTCCCATGAGGTTTTCCTTGGGAAATAAATAAATAAATATGTTTATATGTATATACAGTTTTTAAGCATGTTTTTGAACAATATATGATGTTTTAAGATATTTTAAGTCTTAACGTTTAGTTTGACACATTTTTGGATTAAATTCAAAGTTGTATTTTTTTCTTCGAATATATGAAGCTATGAGAAATCCACTTAATTTCATTTTTGCCAAACTTGAACATGAACCCCAACTAGGTGACTAGTGATGCAAGCTATAAAGCTGCCACAACTGCAGTATGCAAAGCTGTTGGGCTAAACAGTCTTTGGAAGATATGGAACAAACATCAAAACGATTATTAGTAGTTTAGATTTTTTTTGTGATTCAAGTGTGCAAGAGATCCAAATCCAATGAAACAAAATGTACATTATTGCATTGTTGAGAGTTCACCCATTCTGGGTTCAACCCCACGTTCACTTTTATTTGTTGAAGGATTTTATAATAGCATACACATATGAAAAATAAACACACAATATGGTGGAAAGAACATTAAATGCCAAATATTATTGATAATAGTGCAACAATACATCGTAGAGTTAGCTCAAGGTACGCTACCCAATTACATTGAATACATGTACCACTCTATCTCAGATATTTCCACACATTACATCAATTTTTTCCAAGGAAAACCTTTGCGGGGAAGTTCAAGCAATGCTTCCCCACATTTGTGGATGGCATCCCTAGTAAACCTATTGGCATAGACTAGTGTGCCTAACCCAAGAGGATTTGAACTGGACCCCTGTTGGCACGGAACTAGCCAAATGCCCAACAACATTGGTGCCAATCAGTTGAGCTACATACATTACACTATATATAGTACCCTGCATTACATTATATCAGTTGAGCCAATCATACATTACATTATATATAGTACCCTAAGACAAGTAGGTGGTGTAATTGCCTAACTAACCTTAATACTGAGTATTATCATTAACGTTAACGCCATGTTATATTAATAACATGTTAATACACAATGGTTTAACATTATCAGTAACATTGGAGCATACTGTTTGCTTCTTCAACACCTCCTTCAAATAAATGCGCCAACAAAGCTCTTAAACTGTTGATCATTTTGAATCTGCACGAGTTTTAAACTGGATTACCCAAAACCAACTATGATGGGTTTTGAATCGAACTACCCCAGACAAATAATTATGACCCCAAATCACACAGATTCTTGTAACTCAATGCGCAATCTGACATGCAAGTTAGAAATGGTTGATCACAAGGGGACATATTCATTGCCTAGTACTGGGATTGCCAGTGTCAACATCAAACCTTGAGCCAGCTTCACGTGATGATGAGTAAGTTGTCATGATGGGTCATCAGTTTTAAAGTCACCAGGATGTAAAGATATCATCAGTGATGTCATCAAATACTAGAATCTTCTATAGGAGGAGGTTAGTTTTAACTTTTGAAAGAAGTTACTTCTGCCTTTCGAGCAACCACTTTGCTGAAATTTTATTAAAGGAAATTATGTTTATTATCTAATGTGTGGGTGTCTTGCTGACTTGAGAGCTGCCTTCAGGATTGTATGTAGATCAAGAGTCAACATATGTGCTTCAATTATATAATGAAATAAATTCTGTTCACTGAAATTCTGAGATTGATTTTTCTTATTTATATCTCATTTATATCGTCCTTTATACATATAAAAGAAGATAATTTGTGGCCCATGGGATATCTTTGAAAAGCAGCTCCTTAAAAAGAGCTTTTTAAATACACGAAATGTTTTGCATTTTACAAGGAAAGAAAAAACACATTCTACATATATGTTTGCATTAAAACCAGAACTTAGTTTTAAAGCTATAGCATTCCCTGCGAAGGATGGCTGGACAATTATTCAGCTTGCATTTAAATCGGCATGCCATAATGTATTGGCCAGAAATTCAAGGAAACCTATGTTATGCAACTGTTGTCATTATTTTCAGATGCACTGCTGCTCTCCCATACGTGGACTTAAATTGTTTCAAAACAATTGGTAACCAAGTGGCACTCTCATAGTTAATGATCTTGTGGAATCTTTTGCAGGAAATGATAATACTACAGGTGCAGCCCGTAACAGGATTGGTCAGGTTTCTCACAATGTAGTATTTGGGACTTTCAATCTTCAAGATCAAGGTGATGGAGGTTTTCCAGATCTTAATAGGGTATGCTCTCCAGTTCTGGGGTTGTACGATGCTTACGAAAGTGGATTGTATTTGTGTTCTACTATGCTATTGAATTCTTAGTGTAAGAGTTCCAATCAGATGATGCATTTGCTTATATTGCACACAGATTCTTGCTACTGTGCTTAATTCTATTGGAATGGGCAGTCCAACTCCTGGGAATGTTGGTGCTGCGAATGTGCCAACTGCAACAATGGTTAGTACATACGTGCTCAACCAGATGTTTTGTCCATGTTGATTGCATTATATTTAATCTTATGCAAGTATTGTGTATTTGGCAGCCTGTTTTACCAACTCATGGTCAACAAGGAACTGGTTCAGAAGGCCAAGACCGACAGGATAATTCTAGTGGTGGATCCCAGACTGTAAATCAACAGCAACCTGGTCTGGTGTTGTCCAACATTCTCCTTGAACCTGTGCATCAGGCTTTACACATGCCAATGCCGGCTGCAACACAGCAAACACTTTCTCCCCAAGATCTGGTGAGTTAAAACACAACTTTCTGATTGCTTCTGAAATGATTATGTTACATTTCTGTTTTTTCTTACTCAATTGTTAATTTGGTTTCTTCTTTTCAGGCTGTTCCTGATGCATTGGCAACATTATCCCTGTATTTAAACCGTATGGAGCATGAATTCTTAATTAACAGTGAGCCAAAATCCGAATTCTGTGGAATGACTTTGCTGCATAAAATATGTCCAAAAGCCAATTAAAATCCTAAAACACCCTTATAAAGCTTTGCTGATATTTTGGGTTACACTTTCTCAGGGTTTGATAATCAGCATCGTTCTCCTACATCTCCTAGTCCTGGATCACAAGATCAAGCAAATGCCTCAGGAATACCTTCTGTTTCTAGAGGGTTGCCTTTGCCTGCTGCCTTGGGTGCACTCATTCGACGCACACAACAGTTGATGAATGGTCCAGCTGGAGCTGCATTTTCTGTAAGTTCTGTTTAACTACCATATTTTTTAGAAAAGATCTACTCCCTTATTCTTGTATACCTGGCTTGTATTCAAATTTTGTGGTATGTTTGATTTCCATGCATAATTTAAGGTTGGGAAGTTTTTGTTGTTAGCTAGGCAAATTCTGTTTTAGATTCCTTCCAATATCCTGTAACATTACTCAATTTGTGGATCGTGCAAGAACTGCTCCATCCATAAACTATTGTATGTGAACATCAATTGCCTTTTGCAAGGATCCATGAATTTTTTTGTTTCAAGTTTATTTCATTAAAAAGCTCAAACTAGTCCTCTGCACATACCGATTCAGATCAATGCAACTTGGTTGTAGAATCTGCAACAGATATGCTTCATAGCTGTAGATTCAACCAACGATAGTGTTCAAGTAGCAGACCATTAAAAAAACATGGATTATGAGTTTGTGAGACATTAAAAGGGGAGCATAGGATACTCATTTGATCATATTTTATTGTATTCCTTCTGATGTGTATGACTCGATCATTATGTTAGAGCTCATGGGTGACAAGCTTGTACACCTATTTAAAGGCACTGGTGCCGTGAAGAATCAGTAGTTGGCATTGTTGATTCTATATGATGGCTGCATTGTGATTATGTTCACATTTGATCTATAGTTGCATGTCATTCATACGTACATTTTCTACCAGAGAGGTGAGAGAGCCGGAACTTGCGAAGCCTCACCTGTAGGAGAGGATATGTAACCTTTTGGATAGTAAGGACTTACACAAGTTAGTCAGCAAACAAGAGAAGCAACCATCAGTAGATGCCACGAAAGTTGCTGCCTATAGTAAGAAAAATGAAAGGGCATGAACGATAACTGAGAGGATGTCTAACATAATGAATGTGTTGCTGAACAAACCATTTTTTCTGCTTGTCTTCATCTTCCAGATTGAGATGGAAATAATCAGGGACCAGCATAGGAGAGGCATAGTCATACTTTTTTTTTTTCAATTGAACAAGTCTGAATTTTCTTGTCTGCTTACCAGCAACTTGCAGGGGAGCTGGAAAGTGAGAACAGAGTAACTGAACCGTTATTACGTGGTCGAATTCAGTCTTTTGCTATGTGGGATGGAGTAATGATGCAAGAACTAGGTGCATTGCTGCTAGAGCTTGGTCGTGCAACTCTAACATTGCGTATGGGACAATCTCATGTATGGTCTTTGTGACCTCTGGTTGAAAGGTGTTATTTGGTTACTTTTTTCACTTTTTCAACCCAATGTGAATTTTGACCAATTATTCTCTACTTGCCAATTTTTATGCAGGCTGAATCTGTTGTAAATGCTGGGCCTGCAGTATACATCTCACCGTCTGGGCCTAATCCCATCATGGTTCAGGTATGATTTCTGTCCTTGATGTATGTGCATACACCGCAATAATTTTTTCACCTCTGATTGTTACTAATAGCATAGTTATCAACCTATTGCCTTTTGGTCCACAGCCACAAGTTTTCCAGCGTGCTGGTGCTTTTGTTCCATTTCCCATTGGAGCTGTTCAACCAACTACTGGGGTTACAGGAGGATCTGTTGGTACAGGAGACGTGCCAAGAAATATCAACATACACATACATGCAGGTAAGTCTATCTTCTGCCTTTGTGCTCTTGAGTCTTGCTATTGCCGACATGTAATAAAGCCTGGCTTGTGGCTTACTAAATAGGGACATCATTGGCTTCTGGAGGATCTCCAGTAAGTTCCCCTGCAAATGCTGAACAAGGAAGCCAAGCAAGTGCTCCACAAAATACAGGACAAGCAGATCAGGTTCAGGCTAGAAATGTTATACCAGCTGCCAGGGAGACAGGGTCTGTCCGTGTAGTACCAGTTAGAACTGTGGTTGCAGCTGTCCCTGCTCGCCCTCCTACTGAAACATCCAATTCTGCATTTAGTGCTTTTTATCCACTTCTTGCTAGATTTCAGCAGATGAACCCTGGTCAGGGTGCTCCTACAAGAGGTGTAGCTCAGGCATTTATTAATGCAGGACAATCTAGTGGCAATGATACTGTTCAACAGCAGTCCTCAGAAAGTCTTCTTTTCCCCCCAATTATTGCCCATGTGCAGGCTCAGACTCAAAATGTCAATGGAGGCGCTCAATCTATGAATTCCTTGTCTGCACCTGTTGTGGCTTCAGCATCTGTGAATTCAAATTCTGAACAAGAAATGCCTCAAAACCAGTCGGGTGTGTATATTTACAAAGTTGTCTGTATAATATTTGAGTTTGTGCTTAACCACATGCTTTAAAATTGAGAACATTGATATTCTGTTCGCAGAGGAATGAACTATGGCCTAAATGATGACTATTGGCAGCATGCATTTAGATGTAAAGATAGATCATAGTCTATTTATGACTAAATAAAAAGTGACTTCAGTGTGTGGTTTGGAGTGATAATATTAGCTTTATTTTACAGGCTCTACAACAGAACAACATATAGTGCAACAAGGACCATCTGATGAGCATTTGGGTATGGACAATGATGCCAGAGACAGATTGAGAAATGGTAATAATAGCAATGTAGCAGTCAGTAGTGGCAGTGACATGGCAAACTTGGTGAACTCTGTATTGCAGCAAGTAATGGGAGCTTACACTCAATCTGGGAGACCAAACCAGCAACAGGTATTAGATGTTGTGTACTATGATTTTGATAGTCTACTCACTAAACTCATTTGTCTCTATATAATAATGGTTTCCTTTGTAGTCTGATGAGCAACAGGCAACTAGCAGCTTAGCTACCAGAAATGAGACTAATTCTCTAACAAAAGAGCCCATGGTGAGTGAAAAGTCTCATAATGACAAACAAGAAGTTGCATTGTCCGAAAATACAATTGATGTGGGACCAGTTTCAAGCACCATTGAGGTCAATATGAAGGAACGTGACATGTCTTCCTCATCAAGTAATGCAGTTGCTTCGACAAGCTATACTAGTTCCCAAAGTGAAATGCTGCAGCCAATACCTGAGAAAGAGTGTTCAGATGGCCACACAACAGTACCTGTGGGGTTGGGTCTTGGAGGCCTTCAACCTCTACCTTCTAAGGTGTCTGAAATCCCATTATGCTAGATAGTTTTTTTCTTTGGGCATTAATCAGTAATGTTATTAGTTACAAAGTCACTTTCATCTAGAATGTGTGCATGTAGTTTATCTAGATAGGACCTGTTTTGAGGTATTTCTGTTTCTGGGTGGCTATTTTATTGAGTGCATTATACTGTTTTATTTGGGAGTAAGTTAACAATAAGCATTTGAGTTTTGGCAGAAGCGTACTAAGCAAAATCACAAGCAACAAACAAATAAACTGGCAGAACTGGACTTTAAAGGTGAGAAAAATGAAGCAGCCTCAGTTGATCAACATAGCCAGTCATCTATTGCAAGGGGAAAAAATGTTCTACAAGCTCTTCTTTCTCAACGGGTTTCAGATGATCATAGAGCAGATGAAAATGGCTCATCGGCACAATTACCCAATGGGCTTGCTGAGATGTTTGGTAACATGGCTCGTGGGGGACGTCCCGATAATGGAAGAGTTGATGTTGGGGAGATCATGTCCCAACTTCTTCGAACTCCAACCATGAACAATTTTATCAGTGGAATGACAGAGCAGACAGGAACAGCTCCTCCAGGGGCATTAAGTAACGTGCTGGAGCAGGTTACACGAAGCCCGGCTTTAAGAAACACGATGCAACAAATGACAGAGCAGCTGGGAGAGCATGGTGAGGATATAGATAACATGCTTTCTGGAATGGGTGGGAGCCAAGATGGCTTTGACTTTTCAAGAGTGCTGCAACAGATGATGCCTATTGTTTCTCAAGTTCTTGGTAGTGCATCTGGCGGTGCATCTTCTGGTCCTGCTCCTGAAGCACAATCAAGAGCTTCAAATGCAGGGCATGCACCTTCAACTGAAGGCAGTCGAGTAGCTGACCAAAACTTTCAGGTTGGTCAGGGTTATCTCTTGCTTAATAAATATTTATGATTGAAATTTCAACATTGTTTAACTGATATCTAGTCATTCTGAAAGTTTGTTTCAAAGTAGACAAATCTATTTGAATGCAGGAAGTGCTACTGATATTCACAAAGTCCTGACCATACTCCTTAAACTGATCGTTAGTTCTTGCCAAGGGGAGACCTGCTGTTTTTGCTTCCTTTGTTTTATTGTTGTGATCTTTGCATAAATGAAAGTCCCTCACATCAGCCTCATTTCTCCCCGTGCCTAATTTGTTGGCTTTGAAGCTTTCTTGTCATTGTTAAAACTCATTCCCTTGTGAAATTTTATCATGTTGTCTGACATCCACTTTTTGTGATATCCAGTGCCTGCCTTTTACTCAATGTAGCTGTGGCCGTGGTTGTTGATGATATAGATAACTACTGATGCATGTCATTCTCAATCGATAGATGTAGCAGATGGTTAGTTATGTGTTGGGAACATGCATTGGTAAATGTTAGCATTCAAGTGCAATGCATCTTTGGTTATTTATTTTTTTTGGTACAATTTAATGAAGAATGGTATCATCACCTATTTGTATTGAATTTCCACCAAGTTTATGGAAGGTAGGGATGCATCCATGGGATGTGTGGACACTGGAGACACCCCCTAAATTTTAGGAAGCATCATAGGGGATGTCAGGACTCAGGGTCTTTGGCATAGGGGCCTTGTGTCCAAAATCATAAAAAAATAAAAGAATTGAAGATACAAAAACATGCAGGAATTGGGAATTGCATCCAAGTGATGTGGAGACCCCCCTGAATTTTAGGAATTTTCACAGGGGACATTGGGGTCTTTGGTACAGGGGCCCTTTATCCACAATCATAAAAAAATAAAAGATTAATTATATGAAAACATGGATGATGAGTCAGTTTGGGGAATTTGATAAAGGCAACTTCAGTTATGCAATATATTTCAACACTGATGCATCTCTACATCCCAGAAACTTAGGTTCCTTAGAATAAATACATATTTTTCCCGAATATTTGGTTTCATGGGTAGTCATGGGCCATGGCTTAATAAAGATTGAGATAGATGGAACACTCATGCGAAATTAAGATAATGAGGAAATATGAGAGAGGAAGTTACCAATATGTATGTGATCGAATATTCTTACATCCAAATTTGAATAAGGATAATGCCTTTGTATTTAATGATAGATTCTTAATGGATTTGCCCTCCCTTTATCAATTAGCCTTTTCCCTGAGTAAGATAAGATAAGATAAGACAATTTTATTAATGTCCAAAAATGACCGCAAAAGTAGTTCAATGGGAGAGTGCAAACACAACTCCTAGGTAATGCTGAAAGCAAGATAAAGGAAGCTAAAGAAAAAGTGCAGCATAGATAAGTATCTAACTAAGATAATCACTATGTCTAAGCAACACCAAAAGATCTATCTATCTATCTATCTATCTATCTATCTATTTATCTATCTATCTATCTATCTATCTATCTATATATATATATATATATATATATATATATATAAAATAGGTGTGGTGATACAAAGTGAGAGTCTGATATTGGAAAATTGGGCATCTCATTGCTGTGAGAGAGAGAGAGATGTGAAGATCTCTAGGGCTTGATGATTGAGGGCGAGGGGGGTGACCATGTCATTGGCTCGCTATTGGGGTCCTCAGGCCCCATGGTGGGATTTGACTATACAATCATTTTTTTGGGGTGTAGGAGGGAGGAAGCCGTGCTCTCCTACCATCCAAGGTCTAAGGAAAGAAACTCCAGATAGATCCATGGCTATTTAGTTGAGGTTGGGAGGTGATTTGATTGGCAAGAGGTGCCTTGCTCTAGATCCCTTTGTCACAATGAGGATGTGTGGTTTGATGGCTGGTCCGACCTTAAAGTACTTTTGTGATCATTTGTCGAACATTAATACATTTATCTTATCTTATCTTTGAATTGGCCTCGATGATATTTGTTGAACAATCGGGAGGGAGGTTGAGGGGAGATCTGAGGTCTCACCACTCTATGGTTTGAAGTACTATGGAGCAACATGAAAGTATGAGGTGATCCTTTTGGTGGTCCATGGTAGGGGGTGTGTGTGCAAGGATTGAGTTTTGTGGCTGAATAACTCCCTAATGAAGAGGGCTAGGCATCTTTGATTGTGATATCAGAAGAAGTTGAGAGGGATCTCCTTGAGTCCCTATAGAGGCAGTAGTAGCATCCTCTGATCTTATACAAGGGGCACTTGAAAATGAAGTGCATCTTTGTCTCCAACCATTGTAGGTGGCACCTTTGGCAGAGCCTATTTGATCCGGGAATATGTTGATCAATCTCCACTCGTAGTCTGTGAAATCGAACCTGAAACTGACCCAAGGGGATCTTGAGTAATTGCATCCAATGTCTACGTGTGTATGGGTGATGGACGATGATGCCACCTTGCAACTCCAAGAATTGTTCAAGGAAGAAAGGCATATTCGAGCCCAGGCTCTTCGGAGGTGTGCTCCGGGGAAATGGTCATTGACTGGAGAAGCTGAAAGGCCTTTGAAAATCAACCTCGTGCACAGCCAATGTGGTGATCCAAGGTAAGGGCCTCTGAGGAGCAGAGTGCAAGGTAGGGGTACCTCTCTCTTCCGGAGGTAGAGCCCCCAAGGGTCTTGACTCTATGTAGAAAAGAGACCAAACAAAAGATAACCTTGAGGCAAAAGAGGTGGACTCTGAATTTCGCCTGAATAATGGGCTAGGGAACTATATGTTTATCGGATGATGCGCCTAAGAAGTAGGATCTGAACTCTCTGGCTGGGCCCAATCTGTCTATAGCAAGCTTGGTCCCCAAATCTGTGAACCATAGAGGACCGTGGGTTTGATAATTGCCTCCATGAGGTAAAATTTGGACGAAAAGTCCTGAAATTGACCCTGGAAACACCGTCTCTTGATTAGGGCTAGGGAGCTGTAGTCTTTACTGAGCTGAGGCTGGAGTTCCTGACACATGCTGAGATGAGGCCCTGTGAATTGGAACCCTAGGTAGGTGTAAGTAGTTGAGATCTCAATCTCTTCCCCCTGGAAGTAGAAATACAAGTCAGAAAGAAAGCTCTTCGATGCATTGAAGATCATAACCTTGGTTTAACCCAGGTTGATCATCAACTGTTGAAGTTTACAAAAGCTGGTCAGAACGACAATCTGTCTATGTAGGTCCTCAGGACTAGAGGCCAACATGATCAAGTTATTAGCAAAAACTGCGTAAATTGTTTCGGTTCTGTTGAATCCCTCCACAGTAGTGTTGGCACTGTTATTTTTTCGTACTTTGAAAGTGTGTCCAAGTCCTGGGCGCACACGTGGTAGAAGAA
>JZKD02S1184464.1:0-12646 GCA_000966675.3 Picea glauca | reverse complement strand
CATATTGTCCTGGGATGCCCTTCTAACACAAGGGTCAAGCACTAGGTCGCATTGGTGTTGGCAGAGTTACTAACCCTGCTTTGTTGACATTGATGTAGAGATTGCACGTATTACGAGGATCACTCCGAGGTATACCCACAATGATGAGTGGAAGCCTTTTGAGTTGATTTCTAGCTAGATACCCTTCCCTTGCATGTGGATCGGACTAACGACTGTTCCCCCAGGATTTACTGTTGTTTGTGGTGACCTTAGTGGCCTATCTCTCTAGGTTTTTACCCAAGGTGACTGTGGAGGGGAAATTCTTCACGGTACCTGGAATTGACGTTGGCCAGACTCACTCGAGCTCCTTGGAGGGTATACCCACGATTATGTGTGGGAGCTTGCACCAGGGTGTAAGTCTATTAAGCAGGTCGTCAACGTAACTTTTCCACCCTATCCCCGCCCCTTCTCATCTCGTTGTTGCGACGTTGGATTTCATCACCAACTAGTGGCCTCGAAATTAGAAGGTATTGTTTTCTTGGTGATTGCTTCTTAGATTTTGTTTACTAGCGCATGCTCTTTGTTTCTCGAAGTTGACCATAGAAATTTCTTTGTGGAGCTTGTCATTTTTTTACAATTTCTCCCCCACGGCGTTCACGTAGAATGCAAGGTTTATCTCCAGAACATATGGACAATACTCAACCCTCGCCTACCGGTACACCTGAGGGTTCTCCCCATCAGACTGAAGTCCCTATGGTTACTCCACCACACGGGGAAACTAGTGACCTTCCAGTTGTCACTACACCACCTCCACAGGTAGACCAAACTGATTCTCTAGAAGATTTTCAAATCACTAATAATAGAGAAGACTATCGCATTCGTCGTGGTGAACGACCTATTGTGCGATTAAATTCTTCTGACNACACTCTCCAAAAGATCAAAACACACAATAGCATCTTGAGTTAGGGAGTGTTAAAATCCATTGGCAACATATTGTCCTGGGATGCCCTTCTAACACAAGGGTCAAGCACTAGGTCACATTGGTGTTGGCAGAGTTACTAACCCTGCTTTGTTGACATCGATGTAGAGATTGCACGTATTACGGGGATCACTCTGAGGTATACCCACAATGATGAGTGGAAGCCTTTTGAGTTGATTTCTAGCTAGATACCCTTCCCTTGCATGTGGATCGGACTGGCGACTGTTCCCCCGGGATTTACTGTTGTTTGTGGTGACCTTAGTGGCCTATCTCTCTAGGTTTTTACCCAAGGTGACTGTGGAGGGGAAATTCTTCACGGTACCTGGAATTGACGTTGGCCAGACTCACTCGAGCTCCTTGGAGGGTATACCCACGATTATGTGTGGGAGCTTGCACCAGGGTGTAATTATGTTAAGCAGGTCGTCAACGTAACTTTTCCACCCTATCCCCGCCCCTTCTCGTCTCGTTGTTGCGACGTTGGATTTCATCACCAACTAGTGGCCTCGAAATTAGAATGTATTGTTTGCTTGGTGATTGCTTCTTAGATTTTGTTTACTAGCGCATTCTCTTTGTTTCTCGAAGTTGACCATAGGAATTTCTTTGTGGAGCTTGTCATTTTTTTACAATTGCTCCCCCACGGCGTTCACGTAGAATGCAAGGTTTATCTCCAGAACATGTGGACAATACTCAACCCTCGCCTACCGGTACACCTGAGGGTTCTCCCCATCAGACTGAAGTCCCTATGGTTACTCCACCACATGGGGAAACTAGTGACCTTCCAGTTGTCACTACACCACCTCCACAGGTAGACCAAACTGATTCTCTAGAAGATTTTCAAATCACTAATACTAGAGAAGACTATCGCATTCGTCGTGGTGAACGACCTATTGTGCGATTAAATTCTTCTGACAAACCCGTTGTTACATCTTCTGAATCAACCGTTGGGCTTTCTCCCGGTGTAGTAGCCCAAGATCCTTTTTGGTCGGGTGATTTCCAACGAGTCCTTTTTGGTACTGAGTCACCCCTTGTCTATGAAATCAACCCTCCAGTGTCTTCTGAGACAGAAACTACACCATAGACTACCACTTATCATTTTTTTCTCCCTCCCAAGATGGCCCATCTCGCTAATACTACGAGTGTCTAAACTGAGATTACTGCAGCTACTCTTGCTCCTATTAATACCCAGAGAATACCTGATGTCATCCTGACATTGCCACCTGGTTACCATGCTTTAAATTCTTTTTCGAATGCTCCTAATCCAACACCTCCGCAAACCCCAGTTGGTTCTCTAGGTGTTCCTTTTCCTGGGCATCCTATTCCCGGTTTTATTCCAACTCTCCCTCAGTTTCCTTCTGGTAATCCTAATCCTAGTGGCACTATCCCGAATGTTGCACCAAACTTGCAGATTCCCGTTGGTGGATAGGGTGGTATGGTTCCTTTTCCTTTTCCCGGACACAACACAGTTACTACTCAACCTACGGTTGGCACACAACTTCTGGGTGGAACTATACCTACGGTAGGGGGACCAACTTCACCTTTTGGACAAAATATACCTCCTGAATTGGCCCAGTATTGGAATCAACTTCTGCAAAACTTTCCTCAAAATGTTGGGGGGAAAAAACCTACCCCTACTATCGGCTAACCTTATCCAGGTGTACCTAATCCTATTTGGGGTCAGGGTCAAACCACTCAACCCCAGGTTCCTACTCAGACTCAAGGTTACAATCCTTGGGGTTACTATCCTATCCAGCCACCATCGACTCAGCCAGGGCCTCCTTCTACGGACAGTCTTCTTATGGTCCTACTGGTTTGCTGACAGGGCTTCCACCCCAAAGCCATCAGTACCCGCAAGTAAACCGACAGTTACCTTTTCTTACTACCTTGGATTTTCCAGATTTGTCTAGGATTCTTAATGATCCTATTCGTCACTCTCCTCAATGGCCTGCTATTCCTGCTAAGCTTCCATTGGATATTCTGAAATTCGATGGCAAGGCAGGAGAGGACCCAAATAATCATGTCATGACTTTTCATTTATGGTGTTCGTCCAACTCGCTGATGGATGACTCCATTCGTCTACATCTTTTTCAAATAACCCTTACCAGTTCTGCTGCGAAGTGGTATATTGAATTACCACGACGTTTCTTTTCTGATTTCAACACCCTAGCTATGGATTTTCTTACACATTACCAGTTACCGATCCGTTACGATACTAGGACTGAGATCTTGACCTCTTTCAAACAAACTAAAGGCACTCATATATCGGATCATTTTCATGAGTGGCGAAGGAGACGACGTCTCATTAAACTTGAACTCCCTGATCAGTTACTGGAAAAATGGTTTATGAAATCTTTCGTGAACGAAATTGGTAAAGACATTGCTATGGGTGGTGTTGTTACAGAGGAGCAGGCTATAATTCATGCTCAATATCTTGATCTCGTTTATTCGCAAACGGGAACACTTTACGATCTTCTACCTGAACTACCTCGTCCTGGTACTTCCAGTACTTCAACTACTCCAACTGCCTCGCATGCAGCTGATGGTGTGATTGGTACTGCTCATGTCCACTCACATTCTGTTTCATCTACAACCCCTAAGTCTACATCTTCTAATTTTCAAAATGCTCCGTCTCCTGCCACTTCCACTGGTAAAACTTCTGAGGTGAACGATGTTCAATCTACAATGACCGGTAAAAATAAATCAAAGAAAGGAAGAGGTAAGAATAAGGAGAGTAAAAATAATAATCAAAATGAGCAAACTAAAACTCCTCCTGGTGAAGATTGGTATAAGAGAAAACCACGGTACCCTTGCCTTATCTGTGGTGACGATCACTACACGAAGGATTGTCCTCGACGTGTCAAAGTTACTAAGTTCCTTCAAGGAACACCGAAACCATCTACCTCGGCAGTCTTGTCTCAACCCTTCCCGTCTCAGCAGCAGGCCTCGTTAGTCATTCATGACCAACCCTCTACTTCTACGACATCATATGTTTTGATGTGTACCGGTGATTCTACAAAAAATAATGTTGCACTCACCACTAGAGCTAAAGACTATACTCCATCTAAGGAGAAGGTTGATGATTTACCTCCTACTTTGGTTCAGACCTCTCCACCGACTCTACCTACAAACAGTCCTCTTCATCTCGAACGATCGAGACTTGATACAGTTCTGCGACCACCCCTAAAAGGTGTCATTAAGAAATCGGCCTTCAATCCTCATGCTCGTGCAGCCCAGAACTATAGCATTGTTGAATATCTGGCCCAAGCACCTTCAGCGATGTCTGCCCTTGAAGTCCTTCAGTCTTGCCCTGCACAACAAAGGGCTATGTTGAAAGCTATAGGTGGAATTGATCCTACAGATACAAATCTAATAGTCTTTGACTTGGAAGATCATATTCCAAGGTTACCCCCTCAACTTGCATTCCAGATACAAGTTGTTGTTTCGGACAAAAACATTTGTCGAACTGTTATTGATGAGGGTGCCTATACGTGTGTAATGTCTTTTACTTGTTGGAAAGCCATTGGCGCTCCTCCTTTAAATGAATCACAAAATAATTTGAAAGACTTTAATGGCTTAGTTTTTAAGCCTTACGGTGTTCTTCCATCGTTTCCTGTTACTCTAGAAGGTAAGACAGTCCAAGTTGAAGTGGAAGTTTTCGATGCTCCCCTGGATTATAATCTTCTACTTGGACGTAGCTGGATAGATTCTATGCACGATGTAGTGTCAACCCTTTTCCGTGTGGTACGATTTCCTCATCAGGGAAAATTTGTTACGGTTGATCAACTTGCCTTCTTTAATTCTGACACTCATACTGGCAACATGTCATTCATAGCCAAAACCCCTCCGGGTTACGAGAATGTCGGTGTCGGCCTTTTAAAGGATTCTTCGTTAATGGGCACTTTCCCCGTACCACCTCCACTCGATATTCCACACCCGTCAGTTGCTTCTATTAATATGATCTCCATTGTACCTCATGATCTTCCTATGTCTTATGACCCTTGGATAGTCCCTAATCCAGGAGATCATACTCATTTCGGCAATGTTATGTCTTTAAGTCCGGTTGAGGCTGCTTATCAAGCTATTCAATCGGCAACACCTTCTACTTTTTCTCTTGATGAGTTGTCTCCTGATCCTTTCCATGTCACCTTTCCCACTAACGATATGATCATGTCTGTCATGGAGGACACCCCTTGGGATGATGGACATCATCGTTCCATATTGTTTCTGGAACAACAGACTCTCAAGAACTACCAATGGATTTCGACTCCGTCGACCATTGTTGTCATATCCATTGTTCTCGTATCTACATGTGATGTGTTTGCGGAAGGGAACCTCAGTAATATTTCTCCCATGATACCCATTGATATATCAGTTAAACCTGGGATTGTTGAACATGTTCACATTGGAGCTTCGTGTTCTCCTGATGAAATTGCCACTTATACATCTTTGTTTAAAGAATTTTGTGACATGTTTGCATGGAGTTACAAAGAAATGCCAGGTATCGACCCTGCAATTGTTGCACATGAAATTAAGATATACCCCGGAGCTAAACCAGTCTGGCAGTGCCTATGTCTAGTCCATCCATGCAAAGTGGCGGCTATCAAGCTTGAGGTTGAAAAACTTCTCAAAGCTGGTTTTATTTATCCCGTGGCTCTGAAAGAATGGGTTTCCAACCCTGTACCGATTGATAAGAAAGGTGGTAGTATGCGTGTTTGCGTTGATTATCAGGATATCAACAAAGCTTGTCCAAAGGACAACTTTCCAACCCCTTTCGTCGACCAGATCGTCGATGACTGTGCTAGAAATGAAATATTTTCTCTCATGGATGGATTCTCCGGCTATAATCAAATTAACATCGCTCCTGAGGACCAACATAAAACTGATTTTATTTGTCCTTGGGGTACTTTCGCCTATAGGAAACTTCCCTTTGGTCTTAAGAACACTGGTGCAACGTTTCAACGTGCTATGTCTTATGCGTTTCATGATATAAAGCATATCATTCAACCTTATTTGGACGATTTTCCAGCTCATTCGTTACGCCGAGTCGATCACCCTGATCATCTCCGAGCAATTTTCGTTCGTTGTCGGTTCTATCGCATTCGTTTAAATACTCACAAGTGCATCTTTTGCGTAGATTCTGGTCGTCTTCTAGGTTTCATTGTTTCACGTCAAGGGATCCGGGAAGATCCTATTAAGGTTGAGGCAATTCTTAATCTCCCTCCTCCTTCTTCGCTACGCCAGTTGCAAAGTTTGCAGGGGAAAGCAAACTTTCTTCGTCGTTTCATCCCTAATTATGCCGAGATTACTCGAGGTTTTACAAGGCTACTAAAGAAAGGTTCTGAGTTTGTTTGGGATACCGTGGCCAACAACGCTTTTGAAGCTTTGAAGTTGTCCCTCACAAAAGCTGCACTTCTCTTTCCTCTTGATTACAGTCGTGATTACTTTCTTTATCTTGCTTCCTCTAAGTACACTATTGGCACGGTTCTCATTCAAGAGGATGATGCACACGATGAACATGTTGTTTATTACTTGAGTAGAAGTCTCACATCCACTGAAATCAAGTACCAACATGTTGAAAAACTGGCTTTGGCTGCTGTTCAAGCGGTTCAACATTTTCGTCATTATANGTGACTGTGGAGGGGAAATTCTTCACGGTACCTGGAATTGACGTTGGCCAGACTCACTCGAGCTCCTTGGAGGGTATACCCACGATTATGTGTGGGAGCTTGCACCAGGGTGTAATTATGTTAAGCAGGTCGTCAACGTAACTTTTCCACCCTATCCCCGCCCCTTCTCGTCTCGTTGTTGCGACGTTGGATTTCATCACCAACTAGTGGCCTCGAAATTAGAATGTATTGTTTGCTTGGTGATTGCTTCTTAGATTTTGTTTACTAGCGCATTCTCTTTGTTTCTCGAAGTTGACCATAGGAATTTCTTTGTGGAGCTTGTCATTTTTTTACAATTGCTCCCCCACGGCGTTCACGTAGAATGCAAGGTTTATCTCCAGAACATGTGGACAATACTCAACCCTCGCCTACCGGTACACCTGAGGGTTCTCCCCATCAGACTGAAGTCCCTATGGTTACTCCACCACATGGGGAAACTAGTGACCTTCCAGTTGTCACTACACCACCTCCACAGGTAGACCAAACTGATTCTCTAGAAGATTTTCAAATCACTAATACTAGAGAAGACTATCGCATTCGTCGTGGTGAACGACCTATTGTGCGATTAAATTCTTCTGACAAACCCGTTGTTACATCTTCTGAATCAACCGTTGGGCTTTCTCCCGGTGTAGTAGCCCAAGATCCTTTTTGGTCGGGTGATTTCCAACGAGTCCTTTTTGGTACTGAGTCACCCCTTGTCTATGAAATCAACCCTCCAGTGTCTTCTGAGACAGAAACTACACCATAGACTACCACTTATCATTTTTTTCTCCCTCCCAAGATGGCCCATCTCGCTAATACTACGAGTGTCTAAACTGAGATTACTGCAGCTACTCTTGCTCCTATTAATACCCAGAGAATACCTGATGTCATCCTGACATTGCCACCTGGTTACCATGCTTTAAATTCTTTTTCGAATGCTCCTAATCCAACACCTCCGCAAACCCCAGTTGGTTCTCTAGGTGTTCCTTTTCCTGGGCATCCTATTCCCGGTTTTATTCCAACTCTCCCTCAGTTTCCTTCTGGTAATCCTAATCCTAGTGGCACTATCCCGAATGTTGCACCAAACTTGCAGATTCCCGTTGGTGGATAGGGTGGTATGGTTCCTTTTCCTTTTCCCGGACACAACACAGTTACTACTCAACCTACGGTTGGCACACAACTTCTGGGTGGAACTATACCTACGGTAGGGGGACCAACTTCACCTTTTGGACAAAATATACCTCCTGAATTGGCCCAGTATTGGAATCAACTTCTGCAAAACTTTCCTCAAAATGTTGGGGGGAAAAAACCTACCCCTACTATCGGCTAACCTTATCCAGGTGTACCTAATCCTATTTGGGGTCAGGGTCAAACCACTCAACCCCAGGTTCCTACTCAGACTCAAGGTTACAATCCTTGGGGTTACTATCCTATCCAGCCACCATCGACTCAGCCAGGGCCTCCTTCTACGGACAGTCTTCTTATGGTCCTACTGGTTTGCTGACAGGGCTTCCACCCCAAAGCCATCAGTACCCGCAAGTAAACCGACAGTTACCTTTTCTTACTACCTTGGATTTTCCAGATTTGTCTAGGATTCTTAATGATCCTATTCGTCACTCTCCTCAATGGCCTGCTATTCCTGCTAAGCTTCCATTGGATATTCTGAAATTCGATGGCAAGGCAGGAGAGGACCCAAATAATCATGTCATGACTTTTCATTTATGGTGTTCGTCCAACTCGCTGATGGATGACTCCATTCGTCTACATCTTTTTCAAATAACCCTTACCAGTTCTGCTGCGAAGTGGTATATTGAATTACCACGACGTTTCTTTTCTGATTTCAACACCCTAGCTATGGATTTTCTTACACATTACCAGTTACCGATCCGTTACGATACTAGGACTGAGATCTTGACCTCTTTCAAACAAACTAAAGGCACTCATATATCGGATCATTTTCATGAGTGGCGAAGGAGACGACGTCTCATTAAACTTGAACTCCCTGATCAGTTACTGGAAAAATGGTTTATGAAATCTTTCGTGAACGAAATTGGTAAAGACATTGCTATGGGTGGTGTTGTTACAGAGGAGCAGGCTATAATTCATGCTCAATATCTTGATCTCGTTTATTCGCAAACGGGAACACTTTACGATCTTCTACCTGAACTACCTCGTCCTGGTACTTCCAGTACTTCAACTACTCCAACTGCCTCGCATGCAGCTGATGGTGTGATTGGTACTGCTCATGTCCACTCACATTCTGTTTCATCTACAACCCCTAAGTCTACATCTTCTAATTTTCAAAATGCTCCGTCTCCTGCCACTTCCACTGGTAAAACTTCTGAGGTGAACGATGTTCAATCTACAATGACCGGTAAAAATAAATCAAAGAAAGGAAGAGGTAAGAATAAGGAGAGTAAAAATAATAATCAAAATGAGCAAACTAAAACTCCTCCTGGTGAAGATTGGTATAAGAGAAAACCACGGTACCCTTGCCTTATCTGTGGTGACGATCACTACACGAAGGATTGTCCTCGACGTGTCAAAGTTACTAAGTTCCTTCAAGGAACACCGAAACCATCTACCTCGGCAGTCTTGTCTCAACCCTTCCCGTCTCAGCAGCAGGCCTCGTTAGTCATTCATGACCAACCCTCTACTTCTACGACATCATATGTTTTGATGTGTACCGGTGATTCTACAAAAAATAATGTTGCACTCACCACTAGAGCTAAAGACTATACTCCATCTAAGGAGAAGGTTGATGATTTACCTCCTACTTTGGTTCAGACCTCTCCACCGACTCTACCTACAAACAGTCCTCTTCATCTCGAACGATCGAGACTTGATACAGTTCTGCGACCACCCCTAAAAGGTGTCATTAAGAAATCGGCCTTCAATCCTCATGCTCGTGCAGCCCAGAACTATAGCATTGTTGAATATCTGGCCCAAGCACCTTCAGCGATGTCTGCCCTTGAAGTCCTTCAGTCTTGCCCTGCACAACAAAGGGCTATGTTGAAAGCTATAGGTGGAATTGATCCTACAGATACAAATCTAATAGTCTTTGACTTGGAAGATCATATTCCAAGGTTACCCCCTCAACTTGCATTCCAGATACAAGTTGTTGTTTCGGACAAAAACATTTGTCGAACTGTTATTGATGAGGGTGCCTATACGTGTGTAATGTCTTTTACTTGTTGGAAAGCCATTGGCGCTCCTCCTTTAAATGAATCACAAAATAATTTGAAAGACTTTAATGGCTTAGTTTTTAAGCCTTACGGTGTTCTTCCATCGTTTCCTGTTACTCTAGAAGGTAAGACAGTCCAAGTTGAAGTGGAAGTTTTCGATGCTCCCCTGGATTATAATCTTCTACTTGGACGTAGCTGGATAGATTCTATGCACGATGTAGTGTCAACCCTTTTCCGTGTGGTACGATTTCCTCATCAGGGAAAATTTGTTACGGTTGATCAACTTGCCTTCTTTAATTCTGACACTCATACTGGCAACATGTCATTCATAGCCAAAACCCCTCCGGGTTACGAGAATGTCGGTGTCGGCCTTTTAAAGGATTCTTCGTTAATGGGCACTTTCCCCGTACCACCTCCACTCGATATTCCACACCCGTCAGTTGCTTCTATTAATATGATCTCCATTGTACCTCATGATCTTCCTATGTCTTATGACCCTTGGATAGTCCCTAATCCAGGAGATCATACTCATTTCGGCAATGTTATGTCTTTAAGTCCGGTTGAGGCTGCTTATCAAGCTATTCAATCGGCAACACCTTCTACTTTTTCTCTTGATGAGTTGTCTCCTGATCCTTTCCATGTCACCTTTCCCACTAACGATATGATCATGTCTGTCATGGAGGACACCCCTTGGGATGATGGACATCATCGTTCCATATTGTTTCTGGAACAACAGACTCTCAAGAACTACCAATGGATTTCGACTCCGTCGACCGTTGTTGTCATATCCACTATTCCCGTATCTACACGTGATGTGTTTACGGAAGGGAACCTCAGTAATATTTCTCCCACGATACCCATCGATATATCAGTTAAACCTGGGATTGTTGAACATGTTCACATTGGAGCTTCGTGTTCTCCTGATGAAATTGTCACTTATAAATCTTTGTTTAAAGAATTTTGTGACATCTTTGCATGGAGTTACAAAGAAATGCCAGGTATCGACCCTGCAATTGTTGTACATGAAATTAAGATATACCCCAGAGCTAAACCAGTCTAGCAGTGCCTATGTCCAGTCCATCCACGCAAAGTGGCGGCTATCAAGCTTGAGGTTGAAAAACTTCTCAAAGCTGGTTTTATTTATCCCGTGGCTCTGACAGAATGGGTTTCCAACCCTGTACCGATTGATAAGAAAGGTGGTAGTATGCTTGTTTGCGTTGATTATCAAGATATCAACAAAGCTTGTCAAAAGGACAACTTTCCAACCCCTTTCGTCGACCAGATCGTCGATGACTGTGCCGGAAATGAAATATTTTCTCTCATGGATGGATTCTCTGGCTATAATCAAATTAACATCACTCCTAAGGACCAACATAAAACTACTTTTATTTCTCCTTGGGGTACTTTCACCTATAGGAAACTTCCCTTTGGTCTTAAGAACACTGGTGCAACGTTTCAACGTGCTATGTCTTATGCGTTTCATGATATAAAGCATATCGTTCAACCTTATTTCGACGATTTTCCAGCTCATTCATTACGCCGAGTCGATCACCCCGATCATCTCCGAGCAATTTTCGTTCGTTGTCGGTTCTATCGCATTCGTTTAAATCCTCACAAGTGCATCTTTTGCGTAGAGTCTGGTCGTCTTCTAGGTTTCATTGTTTCACGTCAAGGGATCCGGGTAGATCCTATTAAGGTTGAGGCAATTCTTAATCTCCCTCCTCCTTCTTCGCTACGCCAGTTGCAAAGTTTGCAGGGGAAAGCAAACTTTCTTCGTCGTTTCATCCCTAATTACGCCGAGATTACTCGAGGTTTTACAAGGCTACTAAAGAAAGGTTCTGAGTTTGTTTGGGATACCGTGGCCAACAACGCTTTTGAAGCTTTGAAGTTGTCCCTCACGAAATCTCCACTTCTCTTTCCTCTTGATTACAGTCGTGATTACTTTATTTATATTGCTTCCTCTGAGTACACTATTGGCAATTTTCTCGTTCAAGAGGATGATGCACACGACGAACATGTTGTTTATTACTTGAGTAGAAGTCTCACATCCACTGAAATCAAGTACAAACATGTTGAAAAACTGGCTTTGGCTGCTGTTCAAGCGGTTCAACGTTTTCGTCATTATATTCTCTCCAGGAAAACTACAATGATTTCACATTGCAACCCCATGCAACATATTTTGACACGTCAATTGTTGGGGGGCAAGTACTCCAAGTGGATTGTCATTCTCCAGGAGTTCAACTTGGAATTCGATCATGCCACGTTGAAGAAATCCTTAGTTTTTGCTGAGTTAATATGTGATTTTCCCCACTCTGCCACGAAAAATGTAGCAGTAGATTCATTACCTAATGAATCACTTTTCCTTATCAGCACTGACGATATTTGGTATGGAGACATCATTATATATATCCAGACCCAGACTTTCTGGCCTGATTTTTCTAGTACTCAACGACGTCGTGTCCGTTACCAATCTCGTCAGTACATTATCCTTGGCGATACTCTTTACCGTCGAGGTATTGATTCTGTTTTTCGACGTTGTTTGACTTTTGATGAAGTCGAGAAATCCTTGAATGACTGCCATTCTGGATCATGTGGTGGTCATATGTCTGGGTATGCTACTTCTCAGAAGATCTTACGTGGAGGATATTTTTGGCCTTCCTTGTTCAATGACTGCATTACTATTGTTCAGAAGTGCCATGTCTGCCAGACCTACAGTCAAAAAATTCGGTCGCATCCTGCTCCCCTTCATCCTGTAGTCTCAGTTGGTCCTTTTGCAAAATGGGGCATTGATTTCATGACATGTCACCCTCACTCGGCCGGGGGGCATGGTTACATCATTGTAGTTGTTGATTACTTTA
>JZKD02S1184420.1:0-12646 GCA_000966675.3 Picea glauca | reverse complement strand
AGCTCAGACACTACTACTCGTGCAAAGAATATAACACATACCCAACACTAATATGATCACGAACATCCAATCGAAGCTTCCTAACCAAATCTATTGCTACGATATTGTAACACCCCAATAACAAGCCCCAATTGTAAATGTGAATATGTTTTATAGGCTGGTGAGCTGGGTTATTATAAGTCAGGAGGTTTATGTGATGATTAGGTCGAAGAGCGTAGATGCTAAAAGGCCAGTGAGCCTATTTTTGTATATGTAAACACTCATATAATTAATATAATACATTGTTGCATGTAGATCGACCACAATAAAAGAGTATGGGGGACTAAACTCCACTAGGAAGGGAAATGGAGGGATAAGAGCCTAGGAAAAGGGGCTAAGCTAGAGGGCTTATCTCAAAATAAATATTATAATATTATTCCTAAAGATTGTGACGAGGATAATTATTTTACCCTAAGTCTCATGGAAGAGAGAATGAATTACAAGTGGAGAGATCTGAGCTCCTTGAGAGACAAGTGTCATCAAGGGTGCATGAAAACAAGTGTGGGGGAAAGTAGTCCTCTTGGACGGACTCAGTGATTCACACATGGAGCCATTCTCTCCATCGTTCAGCCTCGACATCATTTACGCACCCCTGGAGCCTGCACACACACCTTCAACAGTGATCCCATCCATTTCATGTTATCAACAATAAAATGTATCCCCCCAGGGATGCACAATGCACCCGTACCTACCCGAGACAATGTTGTACCTTTCTATTATGAGAAACTCCTATACCAAACTCGAAGGCTATTATTATTGACCATCACCCATGCCTTTCCTGTTATGTGCAGCGCTATGTTCCTTACCTAAGCATGGTTGCTGCCACCACATGTTCCATAATCCATTTTTTGTTGTTGCCTTCACCTGAGTCGATACCTGGTTGACTAGAGCGTTGGATTGAAGAAGCGGGTTGTCAAGCTCGTGGAATTGAAGAGGTGGGTTTTTAGGCTTGTGAGAAACTCTCTCCAAGTGGGAGAATTTTTCAGGAAAGTGATTTCTTGGGGAAGCCCAACTGCAGCTACAGTGTTCCGAGACTTCTTGTTCGACTTGTTGTTGAAGCCTTGGAAGGGAAGTGGGGTAGCCAAAGGACTGTTGAGCAGTGAAGGGGCACACTTCCTAGGGTGGGACAAGCATGTGGGAAATGATAGGTTGTAGGTTGGTAGTTTGAGTTGGCTCCTGGTACAAAATCCTTCAGGTTGACTGTGTAACCACATCCTGGATAGGAATCCCTTTACCCGGGTGGAGTTTAGTCCCAGCTCTGGGGTGACCCACTGCTGAGAGATTTGAGCAACATGGTCTAAGGTTGGGAGGTTCGTGGAAGGTATACAGGTAGTTGGTGGTCTTCTATAAAAATATAAGTATCAATTATGTGATCAATTGCTTGTTGTGCATTTGTACATTGCTTTATAATTATGAGTATTTCATGTGTATGTTGTATGTATAGGATTACTGTTATTTCCACATGAATCTATGCATTAGTAGAATGTATATGTCTGTATTAAATTTGTATAAATATATATAGTAGAAATGAAGAATTGTTACGTGGAATAGCCCAATGGACTAAACTTGGGGATGCTACAATTTGGTTTCAGAGCTTAGTAAGAGTGTGTTATGGAGTAGCATGGCTCGACCTAGAAGGTTGGGAATGTTACAAATTGGTATCGAAGCTTCTGTTTCCAACACTGAGCTTGGATGGGTCATGTAAGTTGAAATTTTAGCGAAATTTCACAGAGAATTGAAGTTACAGAGTATCAAGAGGGCACTGAGGGAACACCTTGACTGTGTTTAGAAGCTCAAGAAGTTTAATGGTTCAATAAATCTAGCAGAGGAAGGAAACCAAAATAATCATGGTTATGGGCCACAAAGTTTAAATTTGGGTTGTTGGATCTGTTCGAGAAAAGATAGATACCACACAGTCGTCATATCTGGAGAAGTAACACAGTTGTTAACCCCTCAAGTCCTACAGACTTCGTTGCTTCGACAATTTTCAAGTCTTTTACAAAAAGGAGGAAAAAACCTCGAAGCCCCGGAGTCTTGAAGTAGATCTCAACCGTAGATATCTGGGATAAGGCGGTCCATTGGATGCTCGAGTGGTAAAACAATTTGACACTTTGGGAGAATTGGGTTGTGGTTGCACAGAGTAGAGTTTTTCCCGAAGTCCCAAAGTCTGGAGCCAACAATTCATGTTCAAGGACACGTGTACGAAGATTAGAAAGTGTTTGGAATTTAATCATTCTACAATTTAGGGGTTTGGAGGTGTTCAGATGTGAGAACTTTTAAATCCTAGAGTTCTGAAGGAGATCCCAGTCATTGGTTGCAGGAGGAGCAAGAGCCATCGATCTCAGTTTCGACATTCAACAGTTCATAGGTTTGACACTCTGGGAGAAATGAGTCCTTTTGTGGCCATGAAGAAAATCTCCCGAAGTTCCAAACTCCGGAGTAGATTTCAACCATTCATGTTTGTAAACACTTGTCCATAGAATAACGTATCTTTGAAAGTTCCCTGAAATCTCGGAGCCCCAAAGTCCTGAAGCACCAGAGAGAACCTGTTTGGGAGTTCAAAGATTCGACATTCGGAGGAAATGTTGTGTTGTGTTGTGGAATCATCCGAAGCCCAGAGTACTGAATTTCTAGAGCATCAGAGTGACATGGCATGATGACGTAACCTAGGGTGACATGGACCCACTTACATGTGCCACATGTCACCCTGATTCAATATTCTCACATATCTATTAAGATAATTGGAACTTGACACATGTCCCCCATCGATTGGGACACATGTCATCTCCATATTGTTGCCCCATGGCACCCCCTCGTGCCTAGTTTCTAGAGAAACCTTGGAGGTTCGGGGATTGGACGTTCGAGAGATTTAAGGTGTGAATTTGTAAATACCTCTGGAGATCCTAAGTTCTAGAGCCTTGAAGCTCCAAAGAAGTACCTTTTAAGGATTCGCCACTTCGGCATGTTGAGCACTCAACACACCCTAAAAATCCTTTGTCAATATTTTACTTTTTTGGTTACCACTTGATCTTTTGCATTGTCTAATTCGACTTCATTTAGAGAAATGTTTTGTCTTTGCTTATTTTCATGACTCTCATCACCTATTAATGTTTGATTGAACTTGTGATACCCCATGGATTAAAAGGCCTTAACACTTGAATAAAGAATCGATAGCGAAAACACTTCACCTAATGCACTCAGATTTGACATCGAAAGGAATTCAAAGAAGGAAAATATCCACTCGGGGAACCTTAGTCACCAAGCGATGATCTCCATCGGCATCGACAAAAAGAATTTTTTGTTCACGTCAAAGTGTTGCATAAGGATATCATCGATAATCGATTGCCCTTCAACATCAGTAAAAGACGAGGGGAATAGACATTAACAAAGAAATAAAATATATCGTTGATAGCCGATGCCTGATGTGCTTATCAGAATCAGGGAAAAACTAAAAGGATCACAACAAATATTCTGACCATGCTAAAGGATATTCCCAATTGCTAATCCCTGATGCGTTTTCGACATCCAAACTTTTTTGAGGAAGCTAACCCGAAGAAAGCACTTGATAGGTTTACTGCCGATCGCCGACCCTGGATACTTTTTTGGCACTGGCAAGCTAAGGTTTGTTTTAGAACGAATAACTTAAAGAAAGTCCTAACTCCGATTAATACACATGAATTAGGTCACCGATCCTCAACGACATGTGTCTTTACCTGATTGGATAACCGTACGGTCTATTTTTACCCCGAGTTGTTCTTGGTTCCCTGGGTTCGAGTCACACCTCCGAGTCAACTTTTCCATGGCAGCATTGTACAGTGAAATTGATTGGCATCATAGATTTTTGCAGAAGGACATCAACGAAAATTTTCATAACACATCCCTGATCCCTGATCCACCCATTGAGAGAGCGACATGATGGGACATTTTAGCACTAGATACGATTGGATTTTGAGCATTTAAGGAGCTAATTAATACCAAATCTCGCATTAGTTGCTACCTTGTGCGCCAATTAAAACATCCATTTAATATCACCGATAGAACACATCACTCCCCACGCCTTTGTCGTCAACCCATGATGAATTTAAGTTGTACAGATTCGACGATAGATTTGTTAATATTTCACTCATCACCTGAATTGAATGGCTGATGTGACACAGTAAGTTCTTCCCTATTTAAATTCTCTTGAGTCATTGTAAATGAAATCATTCTGCGCATAAGAGAATTTCGGAGCATCCAAAGGTGTAAGACGAGCTAATCAAAGGTTGTATCCCGTGATTGTCAAAATAACCAAGTTTTAACAAGCTTCATAGGTATGTATCCGAGTCTCTGAATTTGTTGGCTATAATTCAAATGTTTTTTATCCGATTTTTGTTTTACATAGTATCTGAAAGTTTGTTTTAGTCGTAGGAACAATGCCTCCAAGAAAGCCAACCACGAGATGATCATCGAGGGCACCAAAGATGAAAGAACCAGAGGTAGGTGAAGACTCCTCTCCAGGGGCCACATAACAATTAGAATACACTCTGAGACTGGAACCGGTCATTAAGACAACAACGAAGAAGGTTTCCATTCAACCTCCATCCTTTGGAGATACAGAGGCAAGAACAGGGTCCAAGATGGCACTCCCACATTAGGGAGAACTCTTTAAAAATATTATCTAGGAGGAATACCCATAATATATCCCACACAGTGATCCATATGTAAGAGCGCTTGACGACGAGTTGTTCTCAAACATCTGACGGTCATACCTACATATGGTGGCAAGCAGAACCATTGTTTTTCCCTATATTGAAGTCCTGAAGTGGCTCATCGACCACACACACACACATAAATGTTTAACCAATGATGACAATGGTGGGTGTGTTAGAGTGTTCCTAACGGTCAAAGTTCAAAAATACTACAAGCTTAGATATGCCGAGGAGCGGCTAAACACAAACTTCTTAGTGAAGTTCTACGAATGCCACGACACCAACTAGGTGATGAACTCATGGTGGAGGGAGTACAAGAAGTTCACCAACTGAAGCAATGGTTGGTACATGACAACCAACTTAAGGGAGATATACATCTATTTGATGGATCTCATTTGCCGATTATATGGAGAGAAGCAATGCTCCATATTTTTAGAGGCATGGATTCCCTTGGCTTACACATTGGCAATCTCCAAGAGTAGTTTCAACTGGGGAGCGATAATTTCTAAACAAATGAACATCTGTATACAACAGGCTTAGATGCTGAAGGAAGGATAGACACCAACTTTATACATAGCTTTATATTTTCTCGATGTCATGTGTGCCAGAAACATCTTCTTCGACATGAATTTGAGATGGCATGTTGCAGAGCTCCCGGTCAATGTATACTTCAGCATGCTATGGGAAAACAGGTATAAGAAGACTTACTCTCTCATCTGCAATGAATTCATCGCGCAAATTTATTTATTCTTTTTAAGAAGGAATGCTTGAGACTATCGACTACGACCAAGAAAATAATATCCAAGGTAGGCCACTAGTACTTAGATGAGTGCAACACCTACAACAAGGTGTTTAGGGCCACTAGAGCACCACATCTCCTACCATCTCATGTCCCAGATCATCTTGTAGTAGGATAAATATGCTATCAAACCATCTTGAGGTTACAATGCCAACCTGGTCAAGGACAAGAAGTAGGTGTTCATACCCTATGGTTTCCATGTAGGGTTATACTTAGTAAAAGATACAACTCAAGACAAATAAGAAGGGTTGAGCCAACTTGAGTTCAGATTCCATACGGTCTGATTTTGTAAGCACTCTCTAAAGGGATTGGTCTTGCAACATGCTTCACAAGTGTCGTCCTACTGGTCCTACGCCCACGACAAATTTGAAGATGGAGTCTTCATAGAAAATGGCCAACACTGGGATGAGGTGGTACAAAGGATGGCTGACCCAAAAATGACCAGGTTCAGGGCCATGAGCCTAGATGAATAGGCGACGACTATAAAACAGTCATCTCAAGAGGTCCTCAGATCCAGGGAATAAATCAGAGCAACATAAGAGACAAAGGTTCCCCTAGTGGCTCTGACGCAGAACAATGGATTTCCTTTGACACTGGATGCATGAGCAAGGGGATTGCTCATGATAGAATAGGTGCAGTGAGTGATTGATCAACTACAGGATGACCTGGACCTCATAGGAATGACAAGGGACCCTGCCGACAAACCAGATGAAAGCCAGGCAGGTCCAAGTGACCCTGAGCTAATACAAATTGACGAAATTGTTGGGTTAGATAATCCTGAAGTTACAATGCCATAGGATGGATCACTAGGGGACATTTCATCTCAATGAAAGATAGCAAGAAAATTAGGTAGAGCAGGTGCACCAAACCCCCTCCATGACTTGATAATAATCTATGATGATGAGGTAAGTTTGGAGTTGTCCCTGGTGACTCCTATGCAGATCACAGAGGAAAATGAGTCCGAGAAGGAATCTTCCCCAACTCCCGATGCTCAAATTCAGGTCCCTCCATAGAATTATTAGGAGATCAAAAGTGTCTTAGAAATTGAGATACTCTATGTACCAGAGACCCAAATGGATAGTCTGACGGATGAGCCAAGTTCGGGCAAACAAAAGGAAGAATTTCCTCAGTAGGAAATCAACATCTCGATAGTCAGTTATCAAGTAAGTACCGATCCTATCCCCGATGCTTCAATTTCAACCAACACTCAGCCTCCCGATGGGAAACAACTAGAGGTTGGACCTTCAGAACACATGGAAGAAGTTCAAGAACCCATTCTTGAACATATATACATCGTCAGAAGCCTGGGAAATATGCTTACTTGGGGAGATCAACAAATCCCCAAACCCGTGGATGAAGTTTCTGATATACATGCCATCTCCTATGACCAGAAAAGAAAGTTTATAATGAAGATAACCACCAAGGAGACGAGGATTACTCTATATCGCTCAATATTCATCACCACAGAGGAAAGGTTGATGAACACAGAGCATTCCAAGACATCTGAGCTTATCGATGTAGGGATGGCAATCACAGATGCCACCCTAGACAGAGCGAAAATGGATGAAGAGGAGTTGACCATTGCACTAAAGGAATTGGAACATCTATGCCATTTGGTGAAATATTACCAGGACACCACACAGGTCATGGTGTTCCCGAGGAGCGAATTCTAGGAGGCATACAGTAAATTTACGGATGAGAAACACCTATTCATTGCAAGGATAGTCGAGCTTCAAGAAGATACCCTCATGGTGCTCATGACATGCAAAGATATGGAAAGGTGGTATGAGAAAGAACACTAAGCCATGGAAAGGATCAACTACATCAGCGCATTTCAATAGGGCCAAGATGTCGAAGAGCAGGACATTCGGGTACTAAGGGAAAGCAACATCGACCACATAAATAAGTGAGTTGAATATTGGGTAAATATGGATCAAGAACCTCATCAGGAAATCCAAGAGAAATGAGCTGAGAGCGAAAAGAGTTGGACCGAGATCAACTAAGAAATGAGAGATATCGACCTCCCTGAATTCAGAACACTCGATGACTTTGTCTACTTGCGTGACATAGTCAAATTACATGCCGAACAAGACTCATCATGGGTTGTAGAGATAGCAAGGGTGGCGAACATGGCACCAGGTCAAGTGCATCAGTTCATGAAACACCCGATCAAAGCTCAAAACATGTTGAAGCAGTTAAGTACCAGAATAATCAAATATCGAGCATGGGCAGTAGAGATAAGAGAGATCCTTTCAGCCCCAATGGAACAACATAGATTCATGTATGCTAACACATGCGAGGATCTCTTCGTCAAATGGTCGGAGTATGAAAATAGTCATCCACTCAAGTGAGATCATTTGATGACTCTTAGAAGACTGAGAGATGAAAGCACCATGTGGCGAGTTTTTGTTTTACTTAGATTCACTTTTAATAGTTATTTTTAGTTAATAATATGCTATAAATAAGAGGATCGACCTGTTAGCAAAGGTCGATGGTTGTTGCAAAAACCCTCATTTTTGGATTTGTAAAGAAATATTTCGGAGCTGCCTTAATTGAGAAGTCTTAATTAGGACTAGAGACAAGTTTGTGTTTTTCTATCAAAAGCGTGTATGATTGGATCTGAAGAAGAATTATTTATGATCTTATCTCATGAATGGATGTTGTAACGAGTAAGAACTTATGAATCTGTTGATAAGTTATTTGATTCAATAATTTTATAGCTCTTGTCTTTAATTATGAAAAGTAAATCGTTGTGTTGATATGTGATTGATGATTAGAGTTAAGTAAACTATTTTTCTTGCCATCGTTTATTGCATGTATTTTTTTCTTCTGATAATTGTACCTCAGTCAATAATTGGAACACCAATAGGTTAATGTATTAGTACTAGGCTTGTGGTCGAGAATCATTGTCTACATTCTAGAGTGAAAGGGTTAGCCCAATCCCAACCTTCTCCAGTAGTTAAGCTTTCCCACTTTGTTACTTAGTTGGTTTATACCGACTTTTATCTTGTATCGGTCCCACTTATAAGAGAAAAAAAAAAAAAAGAGAACGTCGAAATAGAAGGAGGAGCTTTCAAAAGAAAACGTAAAGCCCATCGATTAATTGTTCGGATCGCAAGATCTAGAGAACGATTCCACTATTAAACGCTACAGTGTATAATTGGGCCTCGATGGCCAGTTTGGTTCCTACTGTTGATTTAAAGGGATTTAGGACCCCTCAACAAAATTGGCACTAGAAGGAGGGCCTAAAGAATGAATGGATGACAATATTTTTTACAAAATATTTCAAAACAACCCACATGCATGGTTAGTCATTCCCAAGACAACCCACACACAATGAATACTCCTGAAACGAGTAACTCACCCCAGAAAAAGGAAGAAAATTTATTCCTTGATATACCTTATGCTCTTCCTCACGAGGAATTGAACCAATTCAGAAGAATCACAAGAGCTTACGCCCGATAGATTGGTGCATTTCCCTTAGCTCTATTACTTCCTCGAAGAAAACAAAAAAGCAGACCAGTGTTCGAGTCCCTCGACCAGATTTTTGTGCACACAGTAGAAGACATGAAATATTTCACCCTCACCGAAATCTAACATCCTCTTAACCTAATCCCTGAAACACCAGCCGACAATTTCTCCGAGCACGACGATTTTTCTAAAGAGGAAGGGTTTAACTCATAACACTCAGTTTCGGGATCAGAAGACATGGAAGATAACAATGATCATAATGAAGAAAGGGGAAACCCACCTCAGAATAATCAACCTTGGTTGGCCAGATATTCTTTGGCCATCCTTGGATGAGTACATAACCTTCCCCGACATCCAAATAAGTTACTCCCTAAATTTGATCCTGAAACCTCAGGATTGCCTGAAGACCATATCAAAAAATTCACACTAGCTATCAAACTAATGAATGTTCAACATGAAGACATAGTATGAAGGATTTTCCCCTAAACTTTCAAGAATTCAGCCTCCACATGGTATTTTAACTTGCCTATAGGATCCATAACTAGTTGGACAAAGTTTCAACAGGACTTTCTAGATAAATTTGTAGAAGAAACCACTACAGGAGCTTTGATGGCCGAGTTTTTCACCGCCACCATGAGTTCAAAGGATAAGTTTAAAGACTTCAATCAAATATTCACCACTATCTTAAAAAAAATACAACCCGAAGCTAAACTCACCTAGGATTTGAAATCGAAGTATATGCTAATTCTCTCCGAGCTTCTATTTCCATGTTTTTGAGGAGGGTTGTCAAAGAAACCTTAGCTGATAATTTTGAAGAATCCAAAACAATAGAGTTCCAAATGAAGGGATGTAAAGAAGGCCAGGTCTCATTAGTTTAAAAGGAAGTTCAACCTCCTCCCAGAAGAGGACTACTATTGACTAGATCCCTAGGGAAACAAATAGAACAAGGTCATGAAAAGGGAAGTGGGGACATAGAAGACCTACAATGCATGGTCAAGAAGTTGTCAAATGAAATCATAGACATGAGAAGAAGTGCAAGGGAAGGAAACCAAGGCCAGAGGCCCTATAAACGTTTTTTCAAAATAAATCCATCGTTCAAAGTGATAGAACCTCCCCCATCCAACATAAACATCGATTTGGGAAACGTAGCATCTGAATCTTTCTGTACTTATCACCAAGAGAAACACTCTGAAAGACACTGCCCACAATGGGTGCATGCCATGAGTTTGATGGCTAACCGGTTTCTGGATGAAGTTTCCTTAACCAAACAATCAAGCAACTCAATTATGAATACTGCTGATCAGGAAGAAGTTGACCCACCAGAAGAAACAACCATGTTGATATGGGACCCTGACCTACCAATGCCTTCCGATGACCTATTTGAAGTTAAAGAACCACCCGTAGAGGTCTTGGTTGTGCAAACATGAAGTAGGGGTCAACCTGTCTCAAACGATCTTACTACTGTCCAAACGTTGGGAGGAAAATCAGTTCTCGATCACCCGAAAGCACCTTTTGTCCCCCGAAGAAATCCTATAAACATACATACATGAGAATTGTCCAAGATAGACTACAACATAGTAGAAGCCTTGAAAAGGTTGAAAGAAAATATATCGGTCATGGACATATGTAGAATCCATCAGCAAAAGGAATTTCTATTACAAGCATTGAAATCAATAGAAAATCCTACAAGAAGCACTTACCAAGGAGGAAATCTAACTCCCACGGATCTAAGGAATAAACCAACTGTGAACGCCTGCTTTGAAGATAAGAAGGGAAAACCTTTTGTCCCACTGTTCCTTTTGACTTTTGAAGTCTTCAACAAAAACCTCCATAATTGTTTGGTTGAATCGGGAGAATCCCCTAATGTCATGCCATTGTCTATTTGCAAAAAATTAAACACAGTCCCTCTCAAAAGTGATAAACATGTTATACAACTAGACATAACCCAAGTGAGGTTATGGGAGAGCTCAAAGATGTGTTGATCATAATAGCGACACACTCTAAATTTGTGCAAGTAATTGACAACATTGTAGTATATATCCCAAAAGCTTATGGATTGTTATTGAGCCGAGATTGGTCCGAGAAGTTAAAAAGATACTTTAGTACAGACTGGGATCACCTTTGGCTGCCATTAAAGGGACACACGAATATGATCATGATCGATAGGGAAAGATATCTAAAACATACTGTCACTGACTTAGAAACCTTCAATGAACCCTCATCGTCAGATTTCCCCGTGTTAGGCAATTATTCATGTGAGTTTGATTTCGGTAATTTCTCCCCCCTCTAATCTGATTTCCCTCTTACTCAAAACTCTGAAATTATTTTTCAAGAAAACTTACCGATAACGACAGAGGAAACTCTCTTCTGTCAAGGACCCATGTTAGAAATCACATAACAAGTAGGGGAAAAGGAGGAAAGTGGTAGGAAAAGGGAAACTAACAACTTTTTCTCACCAATTTGGACCTTATACTTTGATGGATCTAAATCACAAGAAGGGTCAGGGGTAGGGTGAATCCTCATTGATCCAAAAGGTAAATGACATTTCCTGTCCTGTAGACTAGAATTCGAATGCACAAACAACACCACCGAGTATGAAGATCTAGTACAAGGGATAAATAAATCCATCGACTTAAACGTTAAAGAATTGAAGGTTTTCGGAGATTCTGAAATCATCGTTAGACAAGTAAGGAGCACTATACATTGCAACTCTCCACACCTGAGGAATTACCAACAGGAAGTGCACAGGATAATAGAGCATTTTTAAGCCTTCAACATCACAATGATCCCCATAACAAAGAACATTATTGCTGATTCTCTAGCCACCACTGCCTTAAGGATATCACCTATAGAAGATTATGAAGCCTCTCGGTTCACTGTGGAGATACTCTACAAACCGTCGGTGCCCAACAATATTTCTAATTGGAAGGTCTTTGAAGGAGATGAACAGATCATAAATGTTTTTACCAAACAGGATAATTTTAAATACTTGGCTATTGATGATGAGATATTCCAGGAACAATCAACAGAAACTAATCCTCATACATATCAATCGACTGACAAACCAAGGTCTCACACGATACTGAAGGGAATAGCCAATTTAGAAAACCTTTTTGACCTAATGGAAATATTTAAAGGGTCAAAAAATGAAAAGACCGGGAGTTCTTGTCCCATGCACAAAACTATAAATTTAGGAACCCTGAAAAACCCAAAAAATATAAATCTCGGCAAGACATTATCTAAAGAGGAAAGGAAGGCCTATCTCAAAATTTTCAGATAGTATTGTTGGGGACCTATAATCATAGGTAACTCGACTTGTCGACCGCTGATTTGGCGTTTCTCCCATGATGAAGACATCTGGCTCGGTTGATTCCATTTTCCCCTCCATCCGTTTTGCCCAATCCTCCATCACCCTGCTGCATCCTTCATCCACTGTTGCGCTCTCACTCCTTTGTCCTTTTGACCCATTGAGTACGTCTCGCCTGCCACTCATCCTTGAATAAATAAACCTAGGGTAAACAAAAAGAACAATCGATAGGTTAATAATGTTAATAATTAAATTTAGTATATGTAGATTTATGTTAGACTTGTTAATAATAACTTAATCATTAATTAATTAATTAATGATTAACAATTAAGTTAGTTGTTA
>JZKD02S1184419.1:170547-201314 GCA_000966675.3 Picea glauca | reverse complement strand
GATAATTTCAGATAATAAGCCTCTTCGAGGGGGAAACCTCCTTTTACCCCACTTAAAATGTTCAAGTACAAGATGATTCAAAATGAAAATGTCTCCTTGGTATATATAGGAGACTGGGAGGTATAATTACAACTAATGGCCTAAAGCCGACATAAATAAAATAACACTACTAATATAATATGGCCCAATTAAGGGGTAATGAGCCAATATTAGGGCTTAACATTGTCCCTTCGGAAAGTATGTTATATAGACACGATATGTACACAGGAAAACCTGTTATTGACCAATCTAATGATGCCTTTGAGTTCAATCTCGACTCAAAAAATGACCCAAGGATGGTAAAGATAGGAAAGGGAACCACCCATGTTGAAAGGGAAAGTATAATAAGCCTTAATCAAGAGTATAATGACATTTTTGCTTGGATATATGGTGATCTAAAGGATTATAAGGGTGATGTTAGGCAAAAGCTTAGGCATATTTACCCCAAGTTGGAGCTTAGGCATATTAACCCCTAAACCCTAGACCGTTTAGGCAGAAGCTTAGGCATATTAACCCCAAGTTGGAGCCCCACATCCAAAAAGAAATCCAAAATATGGTTGATGCGGAGATCATCGACCCCATTAGATATTCCTCTTAGATGTCCATATTGGTTGTTGTTAGAAAGAAAAGTGGACACATTCGACTATGTGTGGACTTTGGAAACCTCAACCAACTATCGCTTAAGGAAAATTACTCCTTCCCCAACATGGAACAATTGTTACAAAGAGCCATTGGTGCCGGGATGATGTCAATGTTGGATGTTTTTTTTTGGGTACAACCAAGTTTTATTAAGGGAGGAGTATCGACTTAAGACTACCTTTTACCACCCCTTGGGGAATCTTTATGTATTTAATAATTCCCTTTGGTATCGTGAATGTTGGATCCACCTTCCAAAGAGAAATGGATTTTTCCTTTAGGAACCTAATAGGGAAAATCATAGAGATATACCAAGATGATTTAACGGTTGTTTCTAAGGAAAGAAATGCACATGTTTCGCACCTTCAAAATATATTTGAGCAGTGTAGGAAGTATCGTATTTCTTTGAACCCCAAGAAGTCAATCTTTCGTATTGACAAAGGGAAGTTATTAGGCCATGTGGTTTATGAAGAACGTATCCCAATCGATCCGGAAAGAGTTGAATCCATTAAGAAAATCCCTCCCCCAAATAGCAAGAAGTCCTTACAATCATTCTTTGGTAAGATCAACTTTATAAGAAGATTTATTGCGAACTTTGTTGAAAAGGTCAAGCCAATGAATTCCTTACTAAAGAAAGATGATTTTTTTAGATGGGGTGATGACATCATAAGATCCTTTGAAGATATTAAGGAAGCAATCACTATGGTGCGTGTCCTTGTTAACCTTGATTATTCCCGAGACTTCATAATTTTCTAGTTTGTTTCCCAAGACACTATTGATGGAGTCCTATTACAAAAGAATAAGGATGATTATGAACAACCCATTGCCTTCATGAGCGAGACGCTTAGAGATGTTGAACTAAATTACTCAATCACCGAGAAATAAACTTATGCTCTTGTTAAGTCCTTAAAACACTTTAGAAGTTATGTTGGTTATAACAAGATTAGAGCATATGTGACATACCCCATTGTCAAGAATGTCCTCTCTCTGCAAGATTGCCTTGGAACTAGGGGATAGTGGGTGTCAAATATTAAAGAGTATGACTTAGATATTAAGCCCACTGAGAGCATTAAAGGACAAGGCTTGGCCAAGATGTTAACTGAGAGTAACGAGGAAGCCAATAAGATGGGAGAAAATGACCAAGTCAATGTAGTAATGAGCGAGTTAGAACATAATGAATGGTATTTCGGTATCATCTACTACTTAAATAACCTCTCATTCCTCGACCACTTGGTTGATCACGAGATAAGAGCCTTGAGATTGAAAGCCATAAAGTATTGTTTGACTCAAGATGATCTGGGATGGAAGAACCTTGATGGAGTCATCCTTAGGTGTGTGAACAAGGAAGAATCTGGTATGATGATCAAGGAACTCCATTTTGGGCATTGTGGCTATCATTTTTCTGCCCACAAGATCTTAAGAGCTGGTTATTATTGGCCTACTTTTTTTACTGATACTTATCGATATTCTAGGTCTTGACAGCCTTGTCAATTATTTTCAAGAAAAAAATGATTGTTCGTCTTGCTTTTGAAGTCGATCGTTGTTGAGGAGCCTTTCCAACAATGGGGTTTATACTTCATTGGTGAGTTTAAGGACAACTCCAACAATGAACATCATTGGGTATTGACTGCTACAAACTATTTCACTAAGTGGGTAGAATCCATCCCAACGAAAAAGGCAATCGAGGAAGTAGTGATGAGTTTTCTTGAACATAGAATAATAAAAAGGTTCGGTGCCCCTGCCAAGATTACCATTGATAACACAAAGGCCTTCAACACTCTAGCGTTAGTAAATTTCTTCTTCAAGTATGGGATTGTTTTGTCTCACTAATTCAATTATTGTCCCGAAGGAAACAAATTATTAGAATCTAGTAACAAGAATATGAAGAATATTATCAAGAAGATTGTAGGAGAAAACAAGAAGGCTTGGGATAGTAAGATCAAGTACACATGATGGAAAAATTGTATCACTACTAAGACTTCGATAGGAATGAACCCATTTCAGCTAGTATATGGATTGAAATCCAAACTGCTAATGAACCTCTATATCCTTGCCCTCTAGTTTTTGCAACAATAAGTGACTGATAAGGATGCATTACATGGAAGGATTGACCAACTTTTAGAATTGGATGAGTCTAGGAGGAATGCTTTGGATCAGATGGAAAATAACCAAGATAAGATTAAAGGGACATTTGATCACAAAGAAAGACAAAGGAACTTTGAAGACAATGACCTTGTACTGTTGTGGGACAAGAGGAAAGAAAAATCCCAGAATGCACAAGAATTTTGATAGCTTATGGATTGGTCCCTACCGGATTGAGGGGAAGTCTGGAACTAACTCCTTCCACTTGAATACACTTTAGGGAGAGAAGTTATCATTACCCGTTGATGGATACCTTCTCAAACCCTATTTCCCATAAGGAACTTGATTTCCTAGCTTAAAACAAGGAAGGTAGGTTAGGCGGGTCATGTTGTGTGTTTGATTTATTACATTGTTTTATTTTATTGATGTTGTTCGTTGCTTATTCATACATTCATATTGGTTTAATGTTTATATTATGAAATAAAAAAATGATGTATTGATGAAAATGGAAAAAAAAATAAAAATCTCACATGGTTTTATATTTTCATAACCAATTCACCCCCCTGCCTTGTAGTATTGATGTGTGCATGTTAGTATGTACCACGTTTTAGAGTGATGTAGGTTGCAAGTCTTGGACTACCAAAGATGATGAGGTTATCATGTGTTTGATGGTAAGCACATGTCACCATGTTGGATCCAGACGTTACCCCCTCTCACCTAGGGGCAACTAACGGAGATCATGTATCATGGCCCACAATGTAAACAATGATCTCGATGATCATGATGATCAACATGTCCACAAAGATCATCCCGACAACCCCTCAGATGCCTCTTCCTCACCAACACAACTCCTCACACTCAGTCAACAAGGATCATTGGGAGATGGTGGCCCAACACATTATGAGGTAAATTAGTCCTTGTTTGATATAAAGTGTCGTATTTAATGCATTGGGAATTTGAGTAATAATCATAGGTTGAATTTTGATAATGAATCATGAGCCCGAAAGTTATGCCTTTTTCCTTGTTTCACCTTAATGTCCATCCTATGAATCCTTGTCTCGTGTTGTCACTCTTGTGGAAATAGGGTACTACAGGTGGTTCCTTGAAAGGGGTAGCATATTATTCTCGATCATACTTACCACTTTTTCATCTTGGATCCTTCCATTCTCCCACCTTTTGGGTAATGTGGTTACATGTACACCAAAAAGGCATGTACCTCATTCTCTTATGAGAAGAAGGGGCTAAAGGCTCAGAGGTAGATTGCAATTGGAAAAAAAAGAAAGAAATGGGATAATAAGGACAATTCAAAGCCATAAGTCCACAATTGTTCTCTACCCCTCATTAATGGCAATCACCCCTAGTCCTAATGTGAATAAACACATTAATCTAACAAAAAAGGACTTGAATATATCCCAAATAATAGTAAATGAAGTGTTATGCTTGAAACCTTTTTAAGGGGACTCACAAATCATACAAAAATGTAAATGAAAAAAGGCAAACAAGGGGTTCAGAATGCAAAAAGTATCGAGGAAAGAGTAACTTAATCCCCAAGCGCACCTTCTACAAAGGCACTCATGGAGGCGAGTCCATGCATTGTCTTGCATGTTAATGACCTCATGCCCATAAGTAAACCCCATGATCACTTCACATTCATTACATATCTCTGATTGGTTCTTTTGGGAAATATCTCTCTACTTGGGTATTGGCACACCTAGTAGGTTATTTTGATAGCCCTCCCATACCTAAACTTGCCAAATTGCATAAAGTCTTGGGATTGTGTGAAGTTTGAAGGGGATACCCAATTAGAGTTGCCCATTTGGATTTTGTATTACATGATGGCTTACTTTCTATGTTTGTTATGACTACGATAACTTGTGATTGTTGGTTTTACTTGATTATGTGCTTTTAATTGACTTGAGTGCAGCTGACATGGTCTTTGGAGAACGTTTTAGTGTTTTCACCCTAGGACGTTGTGCACTTTGTACATGATACAACACATGTGATGCAAAGTGTTGGGTCACTTGGTGATTGAACCCCTTCAAATACATCCTCTCACACCTCCTGGACCCTGAGCGATGGTTAGATGAGCTCTCATTTGACATATATGGTCATGATGGCATACAGATGGGCAGAAAGCCCACACCATGGATAATGCACCCCATGCATTATTCAACATTTGATGGAGGACATTACACCTGATTATGCTTAGACACCACTTAAAGAGGTGATGCATAATCATTCCACTTGGACGATGGCCTTTCTGACCTTGGATGTTGGGCTATTGATGATGATGTCATGTGCTAGGGTTTGTTGATGATGTTGGGGCTTGCATGCCATTAGGACACCATGATGGCTTGAGATGTGACATGACCCTTGATTATGATCTTCCACCTTGCTTGCACAATTTTTCCATGACATGTGGCCTTGCTAGGCCTTCTTCACCCTTTAGGGGCTTGATGTCACCACACGTGTGACCTTATTGTGGTGTATTTGCATTTATTATCATTCTTAGAGGTTATTTGAATGGTTATCCCCACTTGTATCATGGATTATTGTTATTTTACTTTGTTATTGTGGAAATTAACGCTTAGTTACCTCATATAAATAGAAGGAGCGCTCACTTTATCAAAACATAACTCACACACTTGTGACATCCTCTCTATACTTGTCTTCTTTTCTTTCCTGTTCGCTTGGAGTACTAGTCTGTACTTGTCTTGGAGATGTTTTAGCTATTTCTTGGTGGATGATCTCGTGACTTAAAGTTTCCTCATGCATGCAACTTGGTTTAGTAAGTAATCTATTGCAATTTTAAGTGTTTTCATGGTTTATATTGATGAAATTTTTTATTAGATGGTTAATAATTGCATGTTATCTTATTTTGCTTTGTTGTTGGAAGAAACCCTAGAAGGGTTAAGATTGTTTATCCCCTTATTAAAATTGTCCCCTTGTTTTAGTTGAAGCATTCAAGACTTGTATTAAGGGTTAGGATTGTCTATCCCCCTAAGGTTTGTCTTGGCCGGGATTTGATCCCAAGGATTAATATTGTTTATCCCCCTAGGGTTTGAAACCTTTTTTATCTTGTTAATATAAGCTAGATGTCTTAGAAGGAAGGAGATATCCTAGGCCTATGACGGTATAGTCCCAGGGTTTATCTCTCTCACATCTTCTTTGCCTTCTAAATTGATCTTCAATTTGTGCATTCACTCCATTTCCCTAAAGAGAAAATGACACTAGTCTTATTGATTGCAATTGATGGTTGAAACCCTAGGATTAGCTAGAATTCTCTCTCTCTTTATCTCTCTCAAAACTCTCACTTAGTTACATTTTATGACATCATTGGCAAGCCAATTACACTCTAACACTTTGAATAATCATCAATAATCTTGTTGTTGTTGTTAAGACCTAAGTATGCACCCCTGCCCCTCCTCTCTCATTTCCCTATACCTTCATCAAAATTATTCCTCTTCTAGTTGGTTAAGTCGGGTTCCCATTACTAAATGACATAGTTTTATCATTATCTTTCTTGATTGATTCTTTGCACCAATTATTTATGTTTTCTTGAAGGATAATTGCATGTCGTGGTTTGGGTTCGAAATATTTGTCATCATATTTACCATTGATTGAGCGTGCAACAGGTCGACCAAGTCCTTTGTTTGCACAGGAAACATCCAAAAGAAAAACACAACAGTTCAGAGCAGTGGATTTCGGGCTTAGATTGTGAGCAACAACCATGTTAAATTTTCGACGGTGGAGATCCAACAATGCATTATGATTGACGATTCTTGTGCATTCAGGTTTCAAGATCGTTGGAGGTTTAACCACAGGCATGCAGTTTCACTCTGGGAGATTTCAATCTAGAACAAGCGTGAACCTTTGAAGTATCGGAGCCTCGAAGTGCTGGAGACTCGAACTACCACGTCACTCTACGAGTTAGGTCATTCGATAGATATTCATACTCTACATTGAAGAAGCCCCAAAGTGCCAGAGCCCCGAAGTGCCAGAGCTCCGAGGTGCCAAAGTGGACCCTCACTGCCACACCACTTTGCGAGTTCGGTTATCCGGGAGGTTTTGATCCAAAACAAGCACAGAGCCCCGGAGCCCCAAACTGCCATGTCACTCCAGAAGATTGTCCTCCGGGAGATATCCATACTTCGCATTCAAAATCTCCTGAATGTCGAAGAGCAGAAGATGTGTGCCTTTCATCTGTTGAGACAGGTGGCATTCATCTGTTGAGATGCATGGCATTCATATGTTATGACACGTAGCACTCATTTCAGGCACCTTTGGGTACATCATCTTCTCATTTTCAGATGACACGCGTCACTCTCTTTTTGTGACATGTTAGTGAGTGTGACATCATGTGGCCACGTCAGATCTGGGAGATCGCCACTTCAGGAGATTTCAATTTAGAGCAAACAGTGTTCTCTGAAACTCCTAAACCCTAAAAAGTCGGAGTCCCGAAGTCCTGAAATGTTTAAGAATAAAGATAATCCCAGGTTAATTAGCAAAAAGTGTTGGTTAATGACTCCGAGAGTTCGGTCCTCCGGGAGATATGTATACTTTGCACTCCAAAGCTCTCGAATGTCAAATTTTCGAAGTGGCTTATCCTCATTTATTGCATATTTTGAAGTTTTTAAATGATGCCAAACCAAGAACGTCAAGCTAGTCAAAAGCATTATATTGATCATCTAACAACAACTCAGTGATAGTTAACAGGTACATAACTCAAGCTTCAAATCCGTACCTTGCAGCATCACAACTAGGAATTGGAGAAACTACACACCCATACCGCAGAAGGAATATCAAAGACTCCAGAAAAGTGCCAGAAGACTTGCTTCTTCCCCCCAGGAGATAAGTTGAGGAAGAACACCGCCAACCCATCCAGTTATCTCCTAGTGGCCTCCAAAAATGCGCATGGATGCCAGTGCTTGATACAGAACTCAGTTCTATCACTCCTAGTCATTTTTTGTCAAATCTCAGTTTACTCCAGCATGTGCATCAATCTAGTTTCATTGCTAGTAGCAGTTTTTAGTTGTTTAATTGCAAGACCCTTTTAGATTAAGGCATAATAAGTGGTATTTTATGTGTGATAAGAACCACTCATATTTTTATTAAGTCAATCTCAAAGTATACATTAATATACTCCAAAAGCGTTTTAGTTAAGATAATAAGTTGTTTTACAATTGATGTTGTAGAGTTAAGCCCAGTTCCACACTAGCCGAGGGCCTCTACATCTTTGATGAATATGTAATTTGTGTATGTTAGAAGGGTTCAATTTTTGGAAAATAAGATCAATACATCATCTGGTTGAGCCTCTTTTATGCATGGATTAAATCTGTCGACCTGGTGAATATACTCTTGATGACAATGTTTTTGTCCAAATCTACATGTGTTTTTATCTTATCTTTAATGCAGTTTTTGATTTGTTGGAAGTACATTTGATTTCCTTCAGCTATTGTATAATTTGTCTTTACTAATATGCAACTTGTGAAACAACAAATGTTGTGGTGAAGATTTGTTTTTATTGCAACCGGTGGGAGTAATTGTGTTTTTGATACACGTTTAATGTCTTGAAACGATATTTTAAGTATTAAACTTCTTGCAACAGATTATTCATTGAGTGGTTTGTTGTTTCCCTTTGTTTTTACCTCTATTATTTCACTTGTCTGTTATTTGTGTGCCACCAGCCAAGGAGGACCCTCATCTATATCATTTTTCCAACCCCACCATGCTCTTGTCTCGGTAAAACCAACCCTCTAACTGACCAACAAAATAAAAAAAACCGATCATTTTAAACTTGATGTGGCCTAGCTCTGTCCTTTAGCAGTTAGGTGCAGAATTTTGGACCAACAATTGTCATAAATGAATGTTACAACATTTGGGCTTGAATATATTGTTGAATATTTTCTTAATATTGTGGGAAAACTTGTTCATAATTATTGTCTAGCAATTAGATATTGTTCTACTTGTTGAAGGATAGATTCTAAGATATACTTGATAATTTTTTGGGGCGATTTTCTTATTGTTGTTATAAATTACTCATTGATGGTATACACTTATTCACTGCCGCAATTTTACAACAACAATTAGTTTTACTCGGTAGTTAGCATCTAGAAGTGATTGGTAGTTGACTTAAATCGGTAATTGACTACTATATGCATTGAAATGTTTATTGTCTTGCACAGGTTAATCAAATACCTCGTAAACCAACCCCAACCTTTTCACTTTTCTAGATCTATCTTACCTCATTGAGTGACCAAGATATGAGGCCATAATCTTGGCTAATCTTGCTATAGGATCCCTTGAGCTCACTAGGGAAGCCTCCCTTGTGTTGGACCTCTCTCCTTCACTAAAACGAGGGAAGTATTTACCTAGGTGACAGTGACAAGTACTTCTAATCATTACACAAGATTGACATATTGTGAAGGGATTTGCACAAGTACAAATCTTGTGATAACATGTCTCTCATAAAGTTTTCCTCTCTTATGTTTGGCTTCATTAAAGTGTGCCCTTGTTTGATTTTTCCTTGTTCAATAAGTTTGTGTCTGTTTAATTTTTCCTTCTTGTACAAGTGTTATCCACACCAATTTGTCCTTCACAAGACTTTCCCATACTTGGCTTCTGTGAAAAATGCTCTTCTCGTTGGTTTTTCCTGCACAAGGCTTACCTGTGTTGTTTCCACAACTACCAAAAGTGTTTTATGAGCTAGTTTGTCCTTCACTAGGCTTGCCCATGTTTGCTTCTCCAACAAATTCCCTTCTCACTGGTTTGTCCCCCGTGAGGCTTGTTCATTATTTCTTTGCAATTTTTCTAAGTGTTCTACCAGTTGGTTTTCCCTCCGTGAAGTTTTCCCTCTTGTTCTTTCATACATATTAACAAAGTAGCATATATTCTCTTAACATATTTGGCCTTCTAGACATGTTGGCTTCTCATACACACCATCCTCCAACAAGGTTTAACCCTTTGTTTCAAGAGGTGTATTTTGAAATTACGAGTGAATGAAAAATTCATGCCTTGATAGATTTCATAAAATCAATGCAATAACCTCTCCAATACAGTGTCTTGTTGTCACAACTCAACATTGGTGGTAAGGTTGCCTCTATAGATGTCTATGCTCTACTTTCCTTATTCATGGAAAGTTTTGTCACAACTTATATTGTTTCCCCTTTGATTGTTGGTGCACTTGTTTCTTCACTTCTCTTGATCTTGGATTTGCGTTCTCTATTTGGATTCACTTTCCATCTCAATGTACATTAATGACAATGGTGGAAATTTTTCTTACCATTACTTCTTTGGATAATTATCACTTTCTTGTTGCTTATTTTCCTAGGTTCTTCTCATTGGCCCGAAGAATAGTTATTATAGCCTTCTTGAAACACCTGGGTTCTTTGGTAATGAATTTCTTTTGACAACACTCACCCACACAATGGTTGTTCATTCTAGACCAAGAACTAGGTCAAGAAATACAATATTGTTGTGCCTTTTGGCCTCTCTTATTGTAATTGTGACAAGTAACTAAAGGTTTCTTATACACATTAGTGCTTCCCTTGTGATTTATGGCTCTCTTGCTTGGTCTAACAACTACTGATGTTGAGGTGCTTTAGATACCTTCATGTTGTCCTCCTTAGAGTTTACACAAGGTTGAGAGAAGGATATATTGTTGTCTTTTTATTTATCCTCTTTCATGGCATGCTCTTTCTTTGGAGTTATTTAGTCTCATTCTTGATCCTTCACAAAGACAATATTGGTGGTAAGTTTCACACCTCCTCTAGTTGTACTTGGTTGTGAATGTAATTGACATGCTTGCTTAATGAGTTGCACTTTGCCTTGGGCTGCATTAGATCATTCTCCCTTTGTCTTACTTCACCAATATACCCATGACCAACATGTAATGGTCTAGATTCTATATTGGATTTTTCTACCTTGACCATCCCTACCAAGACCTTAGCCATAAAATCCCATCTTTTTCTGCAATTTGAAGACCACCCCTCTCATATGCCTCTCAAAACTACCGAAATATTGAGCTTGAACAAGAGCACATGGTGAAGTCCTCACTATATTTTCCTTGGTCATGGTCCTTGCATCTTTGGTAGAGATAGTTGTTTAGAGCCTTTCTTCACCTCTTCAACTTCTCCTTGAAGATTGGACATAGATGCTTTTTTTGAACTCAAATCCTTTTGAAATTTCTCCACGGACATGACATTCTACTCTTTAAGGTTGTTTATTATTTCGAAGATAGAGTCTCTATTTTTCATGGGCATAACTCATCCTTCCAACTTATCCATGGTTCTCTCCAAAAGTTTTACTTGGATGTCAAATTTGTTTTGCAAACCATTGTTCTTATCCTCCAAGTATTGGATTGTATCTTCAACTATTCATTCTCCTCTTGAATGAACTAATGACATCCTTACAATTCCTAGAGTCTCCCTCTAAGATATTTTCCCATGGATATTCTTTTTACATGGTTTCCACAAATTTATGAATACTATTCTTATACCAATCTTATCTGAATCTAGTGTCCAAGTCAAAATCGCCTAATGGCACTCAAAATGGATTTTATATTAAAATGGTATCACTTTTAAAACTTCACACTCAATGTTTTCCTTGCATATAGATTTTTGTTGGTTGATTCCTTAATGAAAGAACTAGAAAAGGAAATGGTAACAACGATCACCATCACACAAATACATATTATACTACATTTTGTTTTAATTGTAGAAAATCCTCTTAGTGAATAATACTCCATATCTATTGAATCAACAAATGGGATCACTACAATGTACTTTGCTTATGTTTTGGCTCAGGTCTCTCATAGAGTTCCTCATACAATTAAAGAGAGTTGACAACATGCTTTCGAGTCTCCCATGCCTTCAATGGCTTGGTTATCTCTCACCCAACAATCTTCTCCATGAATGTCTTTGTCTCCATTTCTTTTTCTTCTACCATATGTCGATGCTTGTTAGCTTGTCCTCTCAACATGATTGTCTATTACACTTTATAGATAGAAAGAAACTTCCTCTCCATAAGATCCCTCATCTTTCTTGCATTTCTTCCTTGAATTGTTTGGCATGTTCACCATACTTTCTCTCTAGTGCCAACCTCTCATTGGGAATCAAACTCCCAAAAACCATTAAACCCTTAACTATAGTTGTCATCTTCCTTTATATTGTAAGAATCATTTATAGGGCAGTAAGTCCCTTTTTAGTCCATGACTTAGATATTTTTTATCATTTTCATCCATCAAATGTGACTCCATCATTAGTGGTCTACCCACATTTGTTGATTGGTCTCCCAACCTCATGACACATGTGACATTTATGGACGACGATTCATTTCAACATTTTCCTTAGCAATTTAAGCTCTTCTGACATCTGCTTATGATTGCCTCCTTTACCTATAGATGTTTCCTAATAATGGGTTGACATGGTGCCTTCATGGTCTTGACATTCTATACACAAAAAAATCTCAAATTCGGTAATGCCTACTATTATGGCTTAGTCGACCTGTGCTTTTCTTGCCTTGCCAAAGGCCAATTCAAGATTCCTACTTGATTAGGGTTTTCAACCCACCAAGGTTTATGGATCCATTGGGATTTTCTAGCTTATCGGAGCTTCTCTCCAACATGTAAAATCCCAACTCACTTTCTTTTCATCTACTTCACTTCCTTCCTTGAGTTTTCTAAAACTTGCCTTTCACATAGAAATCCCAACCCAAAATTCTAGTCTCCTTTTATGCTAAGTGAGTGGAAGATCTCCTTCCCTCTCATAGGATTAATTCCTTGCTTGTCGCTTCCAAGTATTTTCTCAACATTTTTCTATTTTCCTTGCTTGACAACTAGTTCGCCTCTTTGTTTGATGACTTACCCAACACGCCATTCAATATTCAAGATTTAACTTTTCACATCCTTATCCCTAGCACTCAACATTGTCACTCGCTCTTTACTCAAAAATTCATGTTGTAGCGAATCCCCTGTGCTTAGCTTGCTCAAATGATCCATTAGTTCCTTTGCTTGACAAGATTAGGATCTCCTACACTCCATGCTTTTCCAATTCAGATGTTAGGTTCTTTATTGAGTATAGACTAACTTCTTTTACATAGTGTCTGTATGGTCTTCTTCCTTTGCTCTGTGTCCAACACCTTAACAAATTTTTCTACACTCTCCTTTTCTCAATGACCCCTCCATTGAACGGATTTGTTGTCATTTTTCTTGACAAACAAACCCTTTTCTCGACCTTTAGCCCTTTTCTCAATAACTTGGGTTCATTTTCTCGACAACCAATGCAATTTCTTGATGAAATGATCCTTTGGCTAGTGGAGCAACCCTTTATTTTGAAAAATCGGCCTTTGCTCAACAAATTCAACTTAGCCATTTTTTTTTATCATTTTCTTCCTAGAGACATGGCTTGGCCTTGTTGCTTGGTCTATGGCCTCACTGCTAAAGCCTTCAAATGATTCTACTTATGACATATGAATATTCTGCAATCGACATACAAATAATCTAGAAATATGAAACAATATATACCGCAAATATCACAATAGACCGGATAAGAGTAAACAAAGTATTCTTCTAGTTCAGGGTCCATGTTGCATAACACACACAGACACACAGACACACACACACACACACACACATCTTGGTTACGAGGTATATGATGGTTAGTCTTCATCCTTACCTAGTGAGAACAAACCCTAAATTGTCCAAGATGAAAATGAAGGTTCTAAGAGAGTTGCCCCCCAAGATAACTCATAATGATGCTAAATTCATTCTCAATTATAAGGAGATAATTACAACAATAATGATCAAGTTTGGGAGAAGCAACTCTCCTAATCAAATTCAAGAATACCTTAAATATGCTCTATGAACCTCCTTCATAATTGCTCCATGGATCTCTCTTTTAGATACCCTGGGATCAAGGATAGAGATCTTGTGTGGTGGAAGATTGTTAATATCAAGGACAAAAGAGTGCAAAAGAGTTTTAACCTCTACACACCAACAATGTATGTAGTCATGATTGGTCAAATGCACGAAAGATTAAATGCAAGAAAATGATACCTTTACTTACCATGACCATTATAATCAATTGGGAAAACAAGTTGATGCAAGGAGATGATAGTGATAAATGGTTTCATGGTTATAAGAGAGCAAGCCCCAAACTGTAAAAAAAAGAAAAAACATGAAGGACTGATCTCTTACTTGCAATGATATTTAAAAACATGGAAGTCTAGCACAAACATACCCAAAAAAGGACGATAAAAACATGCCAAAGTCGTTATCATTTATTAAGACATTCAACCTGAAACATTACAATTTATCTCCCTAAAGAACCATCACTCTAAAATAAGAGCATTTTACAAAAAAACTTTACATGTCAGAAAAATATTAATTCTTTATATATATATATATATATATATATATATATATATATATATATTCCGAAAACAATCATTTTTTAACAGATCTATTATATTTTACTATAAAGTTATTTTTCTACTGAAAAAATATATATATGTCTTTATATTTTATCAACAAACAAACTTATATATAATATTGTGCACAATAATGAAAATTTGATTTTAAGTTTTGGATATAAAAAAATCATAAAAAAATAATATATTTTTAATATTTATATTATTTTATAAAAAAAAATCTCAAAAAAAAAAAAAAAATTATATACGAAATTGTTAACACAAATTTTGTTTGCAAAATCAAGGAATAGAAGATATGCATATGTTCCCAAGTAGTGTTACTTTAACCTCCATGTTACACGAGACACCCAAGATATTTTATTCGTGATAACCCTCACGTTTTGCGTTCTTTGACACGATCTCGTCACTCTTGAGAGCACTTAGCTTATCCATTCCCTCTTAAGAATTGAGATTCTCTCATTATGTTGTCTACGATTGGAACACGCCAACACTTCGAGCATCTCAACTTTTGGGTCGAATAGCCTTTGAATTTTGGTCATCACAAATCTCAAAGCTTCGTGCATCTTAACTTTTTGGGTCGAATAGATTTTGAATTTTGATCATGTCAAATCTCAAAATTTGGTTCGAATAGACTTTGAATTTTGATCATGTCAAATCTCAAAATTTTGTTGGCATGTAGTGCCTCCTATACACAAATCTCAAAATTTTGTTGGCATGTAGTGCCTCCTATACACAAATATCTAAAAATTGATTGAATCTCACATGGAGGACATTAAAGTAGCATATTTGTTATCATATGGAGGACTTTAAATTACCATATTTAAGTGAATCTCAAATTTGTAGCAATATAAGTGGATGTGTGATTTTGATTTATGTATTATGTTTTTTTTTTTTAAAAACCGTAATTTTATTTGAGATGATTAAAATTACAATGTTAGATGTTTTTACAGTATTGCTAACATCTGTTTAAAGTTCAATAAGAAAAAAACTAATATAAAATTAATTTTTCTAGTACAAATTTTTATCTGCACAACAATAAGCTTTATAAATGTTTACAAACCCTATCCTATCATGCATATAGGCCTCCGTTCAAATCCACACACATAGTCTTTTTAAACATTATTTCAAAGAAATATAATAGGTAAAAAAGTACTTTAGTTCCTAAAAAAAAGTGAGTAGAAAAACAATAAAATATCACATAAAAGGCAGGTGGGTATATTCCCCGTGCATCCCTGTAATACATCCACTCTGATATTTTTCAGAGTTGAGGTGATTTTTTCTGAGTTTAAGGAAGAATTGTCAGTGTGGTATTTCTTCAAACAGTTTGTATATTAGATGCTGTAGTTATACTATAAGAATTTTTTGAGTGATATGTAAGGCGATAACACACTCCTCAATTAACCAACAATGCAATCTTGGTTATATAGACAAAGTAATAGAAATAGTCGATTGATTTATTCAATACCCTCAAATATGTGGTTCTGTTATATTCACACAAACATCATGAAATATCATAACTGGCAGCAAGTAAATAAGTTTGATAACAAAACATAATGTAGCAATAACACTTGGCCCGGAAGATTGTCCCACTGCTTGATAAATTTATTGCTTGGGAAGTGACCCGAATCCCCTATTAATATCCTCTCATATACACTATGCTTTCACAAAAATAAGAGGGTTGTAGGTGCGTCCCATTACAAAGATGTAGAGTGATTGGAAGAGGAATATGCACCAGAAATACTGACCCACTCAGGAAATATTGCACCAGAACTATGAGTACTCAGTTGTTGCTCCTTTTTGCCACTAGAATGCGCCCAGTCTCTGTTTATATGTATATCAGATCCAGAGCATAAACCCAACACTGTAGTTGAATTGTTTTATGCTTGGACAATGTTATCAGTTGAGCACCCAACGCCTAACAAAGAGATACTTTGCTCTCAACAAGAATATGATCATGTCTCTACTCTCTAAACAATGAAACACGCCTCCCTTACCATGGCATAGATATCTGATCGATTTGCAACCAGAATAGCTCCCAAGTTATAATAAGCTCGACCCCAAGGTCATGAACACCACAATCAAGCAATAAAAAACCCACAAAGATGAAGGTGTGCCAAGTCTAGAGAGGACTAACGCTACCACACAATAAATCCAGAGTATGAATACGAAATCGATTCTCCAATGAATATTCAACAACCACTGAAATGACTTAGCAAACTCCACAATCAATTTCGAAAAATGAAGGTCTTTTAATCACTGAAGCCCACTAACGAAATCTAAGGTGATCTTGTTCTCAGATCTGATTAGGGTGTATAGTTTCAACATCGAAACCAGAGATAAGCACAAGGGTTTCCAAAACCCTAAACTCTCTTCTCAAGAGCTCTCCAACATCTAATTTCCAAATGAGCAAAAGCAAGAATGAGGGGTGCATCCTCTTTTCCCCTCTTTTATTTCTTCATTGAATTAATTCCTGCTCACTTTACTTTTTATTTTTCTTTTAAACTCACTTTATGCTTGCACACTTTATAATTTTTAAGTGACTTTATTTTGCCTAAGACCCATGTCTCCCTTTTTCCCCTTTTCACTTTATAAAGTCATTTCTTAGGCAAACGTTGAGTTCCCTTGGTAACTTTTCCGACTTAGCCTATGAGAACCAATTTAGGCTAGCGGAACCATTCCTTATGCTTCCTAGGCCAACGGGGACATTACAATCCTCCCCGCCTGAGATTACTTGTCCTCAAGCAACTGTAATCCAAGATGTTGCAATATTTGCTCTCCTTCCCAAGTAACTTCCTCGATAGCTAGATTTTTCCATTTGATCAGGTACTCTTTGATGCTCTTGTTCCTTAATTTCCGCTCTCTGGTCTCCAACACCTCCTCCATAATTAGAATCAACTGCCCCTCCTCATTCAATGGTGGCAACTCTGTAGAAATGACAACATGTTGTCCCACTGCCTTCTTGAGACATGAAACATGAAAGAAATTGTGTATCTTACACCCCTCTGGAAGCTCTAGATCATAAGCTACTTCCCCGACTCGCCTTGAAATCCTGTAGGGACCATAGAATTGTGGCTCAATTTCTATGCCCCTTTCATTTTCAAGGATGATCTCATGTATGGCTGCAAGTGGAGATATACCAAGTCTCCCACCTCGAAACTGTGCTCCACTCTATGCTTGTCATCGTACATCTTCTGTTGATTCTGTGCCATTTGCAGGTTATCTTTGAGAGTTCGCAAGATGTCCCGACTCTCCTGAATCCAATATTTGGCTTTGGGTGCCCGACTGTCCCCAAATGCTCGATCCACAAAGGTGGTGGCGTCATAACCATACAAAGCTTTGAAAGGTGTCATCCTGATCGACATGTGATAAGTGGTGTTATAGCAATGTTCACCCATGTGCAATTATTTGATCCACGCCTTTTGTTGCACCGATGCATAATTTCTCAAATACCCCTCAAGCCATTTGTTCACAATTTCTATTTTCCCATCAGTCTGAGGGTGATAACTAGTACTAGGTGTTAATTATGTCCCTATGAGTTTGAATAGCTCCTGCCAGAATCCCCCCATGAATATGTTGTCTCGATCACTGACAATTGTCTTGGGCAGTCCATGCAGCCGAAATACCTCTCTAAAAGAACAACTCTTCTACTTGTGCTACGGAGTATTTGGATGATATGGCAAAGAAATGGGAGAATTTAGTAAGCCTGTCAACCACCACGTAGATACAATATTTCCCCTGAACCAGAGGCAACCCTGCGATAAAATCCATCGAAATGCTTTCCCATTTTTGTTCAGGAATGGGAAGCGGTTGGAGAAATCCTGTTGGGTGGGTATGTTCCACCTTGTTTTGTTGATAGATGTGGCACTCCTGTACAAAATTAAATACATCAATATTGAGACCCTTCCAAGTGAACCTCTCTCGAATTTGTCTATAAGTCTTCACGTATCCTGGGTGACCTGCCAAAGGAGAAGTATGTGCTGCATGGAAAATTTTGTCTTTGAACTGGGACTCTGGTACTAAATAGATCTAGTCCTTATAATATATGATGTTGTCAATAACTCTGTACCTGTCATCAGAGACCTGACCATCAAGTATCTCACAAGAAAACTATTTTTGGAGTATTCTACCAATAGAAGTGCCTTCCATTCCACTAAAATATCCATGAGAGAGAGAGTGGATATCCTCGATAGGGCGTCAACAACCACATTATTTTTTCCTTTCACATACTCAATTTCAAAGTCGTAGGCTTGGATTTTACTGATCCATTTTTGTTGCCGCTCGCTCAACTCCTTTTGCTCTATGAGGAGCCTCGAGCTATTATGATTGGTCTTTACCTTGAACATGTTTCCCACCAGGTACTGCTGGAATTTGGTCAAAGCATGCATTATGGCCAACATCTCTTTGTCATATATGGAGTAATGTTGCTAATACTCTTAGAGTTTGCGGCTCTCAAATGCTAGGGGGTGACTTTTTTGCATCAATACAGATGCTATACGAATTCCCGAAGCATCACACTCCAAGACAAAGGGCTGAGTGAAATCAGGGAGTGCTAAAACATGGCATGAGCTCATCACCTGCTTCATTTTCTCGAATGTCTCCTGGGCCTTCTCTATCCAAACAAAAGCCCCCTTTTTGGTGAGATCGGTTAGTGGTGTTGTCCACTGTGAGAATCCCTTAACAAATTTCCTGTAGTAAGTGAAAAGACTGAGGAAGCTCTTCAATTTTGTCACATTCCTAGGAGTTGGCCACTCAATGATCGCCCTGATCTTTTCTTGGTGCACTTGTACCCTGTTCATCCCAATCACGTGCCCCAAGTAGAGAATCTCCGTCATACCAAATTCGCACTTGGATTCCTTCACATACAACTACTGACTCTCTATAATACCAAGTACTTCATCCAGATGTCGCAGATGGTCCTCCCATGTTTTGCTATATATGAGGACGTCATCAAAAAAGACCAATAAGAACTTTCTCAGCTGCTTATTGAACACATGATTCATGCACGACTGGAAAGTGGCAGGGGCGTTAGTTAGCCTGAATGGCATGACCAAAAAATCATAATGCCCATAGTGACATCTAAATGCTATCTTAGGTATGCCCTACTCTCGTACCTTGATCTGGTGATACCCTGATCAAAGATCAATCTTCGAGAAGAATTTGGCTCCCCTGAGCTCATCCATTAATTAATCGATCTTGGGTATGGGGTACCAATTCTTGATTGTCTTCTTGTTTAGGGCCCTGTAGTCAATACACATCTGCAGAGTACCATCTTTCTTCTTGACTAAGACAATGGAAGAGGTAAATGGGCTGGAACTAGGGCGGATGTGTCCCATTTTCAGTAATTCTTTAATGGTTTTTTCAATATCGTCCTTGTAAACTTTAGGGTGTCGATAGTGGTTTGTGATAATTGCTTGGACCCCCTCATCTAGCTCTATGATATGCTCAAAACCTCTATCAGGTGGAATGCCAGAAGGAATCTCACTAAATACTTTATGATGGTTGCGGAGTAATACCTGTAAGTCCTCTGGAAGCTGCTGCAGACGGTCAGGTGGCTCTCTGTCATAAATAAAACACTCTACAACCCACTCTATATCACCATGTCTCATAACTTCCTCCATGCTGTGTGATGACACAATCTTTGGTGGGTACTAGTGCATGGCTCATAGGACCACGTTCTTTCCATCCGACCTTGTGAACTCCATCTCCATGGTCCTCTGATCAGTAGTGTATCTCCCAATAGAGTAAAGCCATTGAATGCCCAACACTGCATTTGTGTATGGTATGTCCACCACAAATACATCATCTGTCATTGAGTAGTTTCCCATGGTTATTGTGAGCTTGGGAATCCACTTGGTGCAACTCATCTGGTGGCCTCCGTGTATGACTACTATAAACCCATCGAATTACTCTTTCGGAATTCCTATCCTCTCGACCATGTTATCATCAATGAAGTTATGGGATGATCCCCCATCGATCAATATTATCACCTTGTGCCCTTGTAGGACACCTCTGACCCCGAAGGTATGATATCTCGAAAATCCTAACATCAAGGCCATGACTGGGCCCTTAGCCCCAGCCTATGAAGACTCCTCTCCTGATGTTGGATGTCCCTGGTCCTGTGCCTACTCCACCTCCTCATCCTCATCACTGTCACTGTCAGAGTATACCTCAATGTAATGGGCCTTTCCCATTCTGGCCTTCCCGACGCATCTATGCCCTGGTGCCCATGGATCATGATAGCTGAAACACAATTTATTTTTCCTCAATTCTCTCATGGTCTCTTCATCCAGTTTGGGCTTACCGACCCAACCTCTCTGAGGTGGTCTGATGTCCTTAGTCCTCGGAGTAAAAGTGTGTTTGGGAGGAAACCAACTTTTAGGTACTGCATCCTGCATGTCCCGAGCTCTGCTGACTGCATCCTGTAAAGAGGTAGGCTTGTAGGCCTTGAACCATCCTCGTAGAGGCTCCATTATCCCCTCAACAAACAACATGACCAGATGACCCTATGAAATGTCTGACACCATCACAACGACCCTCTGAAACTCAAATATATAGGCCTCTGGGCTACCTTTCTGTTTGAGCTGAGCCAATTCTCTGAAGTGAAGCTCAGGGTCCTTCCTGTCAAATATCTCGATGAGTCTATGTGTGAAATCTAGGTAAGAGGTAACCCCAACATGTCCCAAAGTGACTAACCCATGGTACCACCACTCATGGGCCTCGCCATCCAGGTGCAAGGTGGCCAATTTAATGGCATTTGTCTCTGTCATCTGGTGCAGATGGAAGTAAGTGTCAAGCTTTTGCACCCATGATCTAGCAGAGCATTTAGATCCCCCGTCAAAGTTGGGAATAGTGACTTTCTCAATGGTACGCTGCAACTCAAAATTGTGTGTCATGGCCCTCATGGGCCCTCTTGGTCGGTTTATGCTCTTCATATTGCAGAACTCCGCGAAGGACACGAATGAGTGGAAATCATATCCTTGTCTCCTATACTTCTCTAAATATGACCTATAGTGATCATTCGGCTCAACCTACATCAATGGACCTGCGGCCTCATTCCCCAAAAAATGAGGCATAGTGGGTCTGGGGGATTTGGTGTACAAGTGGGGGTGGCTCTACATGGTAGTGCGTGAGTGGCTACCTTCTCCATTGTTTGAATCCCCATAACCATTCTGGTTCTTCTTCGTTGTGCCCTCCAACGAATTCTTAGCAAACTGCCCCATGATGTCCATCATAGCCTTTTGACCCTTGGTCAACAAACTATTGATCTTGGTATCATCTTCTTCCCCCATAGTTCCTTTTCCCTTAGGTGTGATATATGGTGTTGCCTCTCCTATCCCTTCTTCTCTAACCGCTTCTTCTTCTTCCTGCCTAAGGGGATCTGGGGTTCTTCCCCCATGTCTCTGGTAGGTAATGTTATGCTCATCTTCTGGTCTCATAAATCTGATTACAAATGCCCCTTAGAGCCCACAAATGCAGAGGAATATGCTCTGATACCACTATAATATACCCACTCCGATATTTTCCAGAGTTGAGGTGATTTTTTCTGAGTTTAAGGAGGAATTGTCATTGTGGTATTTCTTCAAACAATTTGTATACTAGCTATTGTAGGTATACTATAAGAATTTTCTGAGTGATATGTAAGGCGATAACACACTCCTCAATTAACCAACAATGCAATCTTGGTCATATAGACAAAGTAATAGGAATTGTTGATTGATTTATTCAATGCCCTCAAATATGTGGTTCTATTATATTCACACAAACATCATGAAATATCATAACTGGCAGCAAGTAAATAAGTTTGATAGCATCAAAACATAATGTAGCAATAACACTTGGCCCGGAAGATTGTCCCACTGCTTGATAAATTTATTGCTTCGGAAGTGACCCGAATCTCCTATTAATATCCTCTCATATACGCTATGCTTTCACCGAAATAAGAGTGTTGTAGGTGCGTCCTATTATAGATATGTAGAGTGATTGGAAGAGGAATATGCACAAGAAATATCAACCCACTCAGGAAATATTGCACCAGAAATGTGAGTACTCAGTTGCTGCTCCTTTTTGCCACTAGAATGCGCCCAACCTGTGATTATATGTATATAAGACCCATAGCATAAACCCAACACTGTATTTGAAATGTTTTATGCTTGGAAAGTGTTATCATTTGAGCACCCAACACCTAACAAAGAGATACATTGCTGTCAACAAGAATATGATCCTGTCTCTGCTCTCTAAACAATGAAACACGCCTCCCTTATCATGGCATAGATATCTGATTGGTTTACAACCAGAATAGAACCCAAGTTATAATATGCTCGACCCCCAAGTCATGAACACCATTATCAAGCAATAACAAACCCATGAAGATGAAGGTGCACCCAGTCTGGAGAGAAATAGCACTGCCACATAGTAAATCCAAACTACGAATAAGAAATAGATTCTCCAATGAATACTCAACAACCACTGAAATGACTTAGGAAACTCCACAATCGATTTCTGAAAATGAAGCTCTTTTAATCACTAAATCCCACTAACGAAATCTTAGGTGATCTCGTTCTCATATCTGATTAGGGTGTATAGTTTAATCACTGAAACTAGAGATAAGCACAAGGGTTTCCAAAACCCTAAACTCTCTTCTCAAGAGCTCTCCAAAATCTAATTTCCAAATGAGCAAAAACAAGAATGAGGGCGCCTCCTCTTTTCCCCTCTTTTATTTCTTCATTGAGTTAATTCCCGCTCACTTTACTTTTTAATTTTCTTTTAAAGTCACTTTATGCTTGCACACTTTATAATTTTTAAGTGACTTTATTTTGCCTAAGACCCATGTCTCCCTTTTCCCCCTTTTCACTTTATAAATTCATTTCTTAGGCAAAAGTTGAGTTCCCTAGGTAACTTTTCCGATTTAGCCTACGAGAACCAATTTAGGCTAGCAGAACCATTCCTTATGCTTCTTAGGCCAACAGGGACATTACAATCCCATTGTTAACTTCGTGAACAATGCATTCACCTAGTTGGAGAAGAAGATCTTCCTTAGGCAAATGATCAATTCCCTGATTCCTTTCTTTGTATATGTGTGCAAAAGTTATTTGTGTGAAACCCCCAACTATATCAAATATATCCTCATATAAGGGTTGTAATGTGAAATTTCTTAGAGTATATTTCCTCTAAAGTGATTTTTGTTTTTTTTGTTAAGTAAAAATAGATCCTATTATATTAATGCTTCAAAATTACACCATGACATGGAGGTGCCAACTGTCCCGCCTGTGAACGAAACCGAGACAGTTGGCCTGTCTAAAATATCATGCAAGTTCAAAACATCGTTTTGCCACCCTGCTCGAAGGAAACCAGGGTGCATGACCAGTTTCCAACAACAGTTTGATAATGCCTATGATAACGCTAACATGGCTATGAACTAGAAGAGCTATAGCTCTGATAAACATCAAAAAGAGAAAGAGTTTGAAATAATGTTGATCAGGAGAACCTATTAATCGGTGTCCTCGCGGTTGTCCGTCTCCTTGTCGCTTCTGACAGGAATGGCATAGAGCTGAGCGCAGGTGGGGTATTGTCGTCGTGGGGTGGCACTTGAGTAAGTTGCGTATAGCATATCCAGGCATTGGTTAACACAGACAGCCTTGAAGATTTGGTCATCCACCATGCTGCGGACCTCGAAAATCAGGTTCAGGTGCTCTGGGTGAAGAAGTGGTGGCGGGGGTGGCGACTTTTGCTCAACGTCTGTCTCCTGGTGTGCATGCTATGTTCTCTGTAGCTTCAATTCCTTGTTGCCTTCCGACAGCTCTTCCTCTACTAGGCAGGTGGAAAATTCCTCAGTGGGAGCGTTGCTAGGACTGTGTGCTTCTCGCGGGCGGGGAGGTGGTGCTTCTGCTCCAATACACATAGGGGGGTTCCAATTGTATGGAACCGTAAACATGCGACTTTCAGAAAATTCGTGGGGGAGTTCCATCGAAGGAATTTCCTCAACATATGTTCTGGGGGGCGAGTCTGTTGCTTTGGCCTCCCTGGGTCTCTTTTTCTTGGCAAGAACTAGAGCTCGCTCGAATCACTTGTGCCTTTTCCGCTGAGAGTCGGCCACATACCACCCTGCTCCTTTGCGGGGTCTTTCTCTAGCTCGTGGCATGATGAGAATGAGGATGAGAGCCATAACTTCCCCTACACGTCTATTCCTGCTTGGCTCTATGAGCTGCGAATGCATCCCAAAGCCACCGAGAAGGTTGATAAGGGTGAAAATGGTGGCTGTAGCCATTAAGGCCGCAAGCTTAATGCTCTGGCTAGCCGGCCTGTTCGCGCGAGTGAGAGGCCCCATCAAAAGGTGGAGGCCGATTGAAGTGATGCCCCTCATAACTAGCAGGGATATGAGGGTGGTTGGGCACCATTAATGGCCCCTCCTGGCGCTTCTCCATGTGCCCACCCTGCTTTGCGTGGCACCCCATCCGGGGTCCTCTGAAGCGATTTGATCATGAGTAAGAAATCACCAAAAACTTGTAAATTCTGCACCCCATATTATGATGTTGGAGTCAAAATAAGCTTTAGTGCCTATAACCTGACCTTGTTGTTGGTGCCATGACCAACACCCACTTTAAAACTGATGACATAGGACTCAAAGATGATCATGTCAAATCTCAAAATTTTGTTGGCATGTAGTGCCTCCTATACACAAATATCTTAAAATTAATTGAATCTCACTTGGAGGACATTAAAGTAGCATATTTGTTATCATATGGAGGACTTTAAATTACCATATTTAAGTGAATCTCAAATTTGTAGCAATATAAGTGGATGTGTGATTTTGATTTATGTATTATGTGTATTTTTTCTGAGAAAAAAAATCGTAATTTTATTTGAGATGATTAAAATTACAATGTTAGATGTTCTTACAGTACTGCTAACAACTATTTAAAGTTCAATAAGAAAGAACTAGTAGCAACCTAAATTTTCAAGTAAAATGTTTTATCTGCACAACAATAAGCTTTATAAAGGTTTACAAACCCTCTCCTATCATGCATATAGGCCTCCATTCAAATCCACACACACACACACATAGTCTTCTTAAACATTATTTCAAAGAAATATAATAGGGAAAAAAGTATTTTAGTTCCTAAAAAAGTGAGTAGAAAAACAATAAAATATCACATAAAAGGCAGGTGGGTATATTCCTCGTGCATCCCATTGTTAACTTTGTGAACAATGCATTCACCTAGTTGGAGAAGAAGATCTTCCTCAGACAAATGATCAATTCCCTGATTTCTTTCTTTGTATATGTGTGCAAAAGGTTATCTATGTGAAACCCCCCAACTATATCCAATATATCCTCATATAAGGGCTGTAATGTGAAATTTCTTAGAGTATATTCCCTCTGAAGCCATTTGATCATGAGTAGGAAATCACCAAAAACTTGTAAATTCTGCACCCCATATTATGATGTTGGAGTCAAAATAAGCTTCAATACCCATAACTTGACCTTGTTTTTGGTGCCATGACCAACACCCACTTTAAAACCGATGAAAAAGGACTCACAGATATATAAAATGTGTCCTACCCACCCCCCTCTAGTGGCTCTCCCTGAGGTGTGTCATTAAAATAAGCCTAAAGCTTTATTCTACCAATAACTTCTTCAACCACATGTTGAGTAGTATTTGGAGACTTTGTTTGTTTTAAGTATGAGAAAACATTATAACCTTGCAAAGCACATTGAACTTGATAAATGGTTTTTTTCTCATGTATCTTAGCATTTCTCACCAGCCAGATAGCTCATGAAATAATCAAGGGTAAGGTCCTATACTCTTTAGTAGCAGGGTTTTCACACCAATGTAAGAATCCTTCTTCTATGGAGTTACCAACCCAGGAGTCTCTCAAACGCATGAGAACATCCAACTCCTTCCACAACATTCTAGTATAATAAAATTCTATGATTAAATGGTATTTTTCTTCTTCATTCCACATGCATAGGAAACACCACCCTAGATCCTTTATATTCCTACTCTGAAAAACATCCCAGGTGATTACTTTGTTATTTATGAGTAACCACATGAAAATTTAAACTTTTTGTGGACAATTGAATACCCAAATAACATTCCACCAACATCTGACCGATTCCTAAGTGTTTTGGGCAACCAAAGTTTTATAACCTTCTCGAGGGGTAGATATCCCTGATGGATTTTGAGTCCATATCAAATAGTCCTCCTCCTCCTTAAGTTTTACATGACATTGTTTGGGATTTGTAATATAGATAATCCACCATTGAGCATCCTCCCCATAAAACTCCAAGTCTACGACCAACAACCATTCTTGTTGCCAAACTAATGATTGCACCTAATCTACCACTTGATTAAAGTGTATATTTCCCTAATTCTAAGATGTTGTACCATTGAATGTGGAATTATGTAGTTTGTTGCACTCCTAATCCAAGGGTCCAAGCCCAGCTTAACCTTTGATCTTCTTCTAACACTCCAGGAAATCCTCTTCTTATAATCGAGATACTTTATACCATTTTCTAGCTCCGGTAGTTGATAAGGATAAAGTGCCAGAATATAATCTGGGGCTTCATCAATTTGTCTTGAAAGAGAAATGGAGAACTTTTCCATATTGATCTTCATACATGAGGAAATATAAAACAATTATAAAATCTCCTTTAATTTTGTAGCATCCCTTCCCGATCCTTCATAGAAAATCAAGATATCATCAACACAAATTAACTGTGACAATAAACAAGAGTTCCCAATTATTATACCTTTCACGTTGCAAGTTCTAAGTGCCTCTTTTAGGGATCAACTTAATCCTTCAACCACTAAGAGAAATAAGTAAGGAGAGAGTGGATAGGCTTTCCTAAGTACACTCGATTCTAAATAAAGTGGTTGCATATCCATTTAAAAGGACTGAATAGGAGACTGAAGATATATTATTGATTACCAAAGTTACAAATGGAGCAGTAAAACCTAGATGAATAAGTAAAAGTCTCATATAGAGCCAGCTAACTAAGTCATAATACCTTGAAAGGTCATTCTTTAAAACCGTAGCCTTCAATTTGTTGATATTTATGGAGTGTAGTCCTTCTTGAACAATACCAACAACTTCATGTATTTGTCTACTCTAAAAAAAAACAAAATTTTCCTTAGAAATATGATTAGATAGGATGGGCTTAATCCTTCTAGCAATTAATTTGTGATGATTTTATATATGTAGTTACAAAGTGAAATTTGTCTGAATTGATAAAAAAAAAGAGGGTTATCTAATTTGGGTATGAGTGCTATGAATGTGGCATTATTTGTAGATAATAGCTGGTTAGTGGACCTATATTCCTCTACAACCTTTCAAAGATCTTCCTCCATAAAATCCAAACACCATCGAAACAATTCTATAGGAATACCATCAAGACTTGGGCTCTTATATTTTTGAAGAATAAGTGCTAATTCTTCCCTCTCAACTTCTCCCATGAGTACTTGATTATCCTTTGCATCCACGAAGCTAGGAAAGTAGGAAGAGATTTTAAGAATTTTTGCAATGGCAGCTCTTCTTTTTGCTTAATAAATAGAGTTAAAATGTTGTACCCTTCTATTGCTAATTCCGAAAAATAGTAGCCATGGACCCATCCTCCTTTTTGATCTTCCAAACTTTATTTATGTTTTTTTATTAGAATTGCAAAGTCGTGAAAATACCTAGTATTTTCATCACTAGCTTGTAACTAGAGAGCTCTACCTTTGAGGTGTCACAAGATTTCCTTATCCAATAGAAATTTCCTTTTATTTTCTTTTAATAGTGAGACTTCAACTTTATGTCCTCAAAAAGGTAACCAAATCCCTCACTACTACACATGGTTTCTAATCTTTCCTCCACCTCCCTTAAGTTTCTCTCCTCCTTTGCCGTTTTTTCTTTGGACCAATCAATGGAAACTATTTTTTATCTCTTTAAATTCTATTCAAACTAATTTGTTGTAGACTCCTGAAAATATTCACCAAAAGGAATCCAAGCCTCGATTTTTTGTTTGTATTCCTCGTCTTTCAACTATTCATAATTGAGCTTAAAAGGGGTTAGTGGTTTTCTACCCGCAAAGAGGACTTCAAAGAGTACAAGAGAATAATTTGAATTCCCTCTAGAGGTGATTCATTGTCTAAAGTGAAAAGGCTCATCTAGCCAAGAATTTGAGATAAGTATTCTGACTACTTTGTCATCCTCAAATATCTTATTTCTCCAAATGGGGAACAATTTGGCACATTCTAATTATGCCAACCCAGTTTCTTCAAAATTCGTAATGAAACAGGAAGTGAGAGGATCTACTCATGGAAATGGTCCCCAAACCTTGAGTGTATCCAAAGAGAATTTGGGATCTCCATTGATGATATTCTAACTACTCTTTAGCCACTCCCAACTAAAAATCTCATCCTAGAGTAAAACTTTGTCACAATATAGCCCTTAAATGTTCAAAATATTAACCTCTTTCCATGCCATAGCCAAAGAATACAAGGTGATTCCTAGATTTGAAGAAAAAAACCATGAATTATATCAATAAAACGATCAATTACGCCAACTTGAAATTAGACCCTTAGATCTATCATGAGAATCAGAAAATATAGAATCCTAGTCACCTTGAATTTTCCTAAATCATTGACAATTTTCTATCTTGCAAACATAGTTTCTTACAATAGAATTACTTTAGGGTTATTGAAATTAGTAATCCTTTTTAAGGCCAAATTTTTTGTCAGGATGACCAGTCCCCTACAGTGCAAGGTCAAAATTATCATTTAAAACCCTCTAAAGGGGTGTTTTTCCCTCTAAGTACGCCTTCAAGTGATAGTTGCTTCCCAGATAAAATTCCACAACAATCATGCTTTTTTTCCAAAGAGATGTATGTTTTTCTACCTCCGAGGTTTCCCTTTTTTCTCTTTTCCTCAATATGCCCTGATTCCCCTTCAATTATTCCCAACCTGGAGGATCTATAATAAGAACCATATTTCTTGTCCTCCTTATGACGAAACTGAGGGGGATAGAATTCCTCATCCAAGTCAACAATTTGTATGGATTTCAATAGGTTCAAGGTAACCGAATATGGACCTTCGAGGGGTGGATTTGAAAAGGGTTAATGAATACTTCTGCTACCTTTTATCCCCTTGTTGACTTCCCCCGAGTTTGGGAATCCCCCTATACTATTAGAAGGACCCCAACTCCCAATTTGAAAAGGAGTGCATTGCCAACTAGAAGAGGGATCTAAAGAAGAAATTAAGTTACTAGTGTCCAAAGATAGTAAACTTGGTTCCTCCACTATAGGCTATGTTGGATATTATACACATATAGTGGAGTTAGTTTGGTCCAAGGAATCCTTCTCAAGCTCCAGAGGGGGGTAAGTATCCATCAGAATGTGATGTACCATATTATATGCAGAGTCCATATAAGTAATATTATACTTTGATTACAATTTTTTTGAATACTTTAAAAGCACAAAACCATTCCTTGTCTCTTCCTTGCAATTATGGCTCATGGGCACTAATGTATGAACCTAAGTATCTAATGTTTTTCCTTGGGGGGAGGCATAGTGACCTCCAACTAAATATTATGCCTTTCGAGCAATTTTTTCTGCCATTGTTTCTTTTAGTGGGGTGGACTATAATGTAAATCTAAATGCCTATACAAATGGCATATTGAGCGCCATAAAGGAAGGCCCTCGTAGTATAATTCCTGCTCCACTTCAAAGACTCCTAACTTTAGTGAGATTACTTGAACTAGATCCTCTTTTAGGTCTAATCCTACAAGAACCCTAGCCATGGTCATCAACCTAGAGAGTTTCCAATCTATCATAATACATCCTTGGACCAAACGAGTAAAGGCAGATATGGAAGCCTAACCCAAGTCAGGACTATATCAAAATTTTCAAATTTTGTATCGAAGGAGGGGTTTCACATCTTAAGAATGACAATCTTAAGACTACACTTCCAATAAGTCCTTAAAAATCATTTTGTGTCTTCAACCTCTTGAAACATATGTGCTAGCCAGCTTCTAAACAATATCAAGAGTGTTGAACTATACCCAACCAAGGGTTCCATATATGCAGAGAGCCAATCTCAAATTACCTGTTCATTTCGCTTGCAAGGCTTGAAAATGACCAACCAAGGCCTTTTCTACCATATTTATCAGTTTATGTAAACTCACCTCATTGCCAAGAACTAAGTTTAGAGGCATCTTATGCTTTTTAATGCACTTCTTTCAAGTTTAGTCACTATTTTCTAGGATCTCAGAACTTGACTTTGATGAGGGAGTCTGAAAAGTCAAAGAAAGAAAACAAATTGTCCCAGGATCTATGATTTGCTTCGATAGAACACCACTTAACAATTCTCAATCAACACATTATCCTATAAAACCTTCCCTACTACCCAACTCTGTCTCTCAGTAGGCAGAGAATTTAGAAATATCAGTGGGGTCTCAAACTCAATAACTGAGGCAGGGGAGCTTGGCAAAAAAAATAACATAGTTAGTCCTAGTGTATTCTAAGTGTTTATGATAGTAATGGAACCACCCATGAGACTTGAAGCCTTATTTAAAGTGGATGTGCCAAATATATAGGTAGTAGAAAGCCA
>JZKD02S1184419.1:158864-170470 GCA_000966675.3 Picea glauca | reverse complement strand
GCGCTAATGATTCTACATAATAGTCCACAAGCTTGTCTTCCAGTTCTGTAAACCCCTAGTGCTACAAAATCCTTCAAATTTGTCCTTTTATTATTATCCTTGTTGTAAGCATTTACCATCACACATTTCCACATATAGATGTATAACATTCGTTTCCACATATAGATATAGAAAATACATTTCCACATTTATAGATATATGCATATATAACACCCCTTTCCATATTTACCATGCATTAATCCTACTTTTTAGCAAAAAATTAATGACCATTGCCTTATGGAATTCTTTTGAATTAGCATTATTTTATGTAGACCATAGGAAGACTTATTAAAATTAAAATAAATATTTATTTTGTTTGGTTGAACTCTAAAATGTTTCATTAATGAGCATGCACACAACAACATTGGCTATTAATTGTAGGGAGTCAAGGTTTAATAAATTTACTATTGTTTTTTTCAATTGCTAACTTTGCATCTCCATAGAACCACCACTTCTCCCGAAACTTCCCGATTTTCCTTCATCCATGCCATTGTGATTTCCAAGGTTATTTGATTCCTTGACTAGTCAACAATTGTAAGTTGTCTTGGTTTATTTAGAGGTATGTTTTGTGCGAAAACCATATGTATCATAATTGTGGAAGCAATTTCAATAAAGTTGTGTAGGCAATGATACATATTGCATTACATATTATTCTATGTTTGTTCAATTTATCAAAGGAGGCATGCAACTTATGTAAATTCCCTTGTTGTCTTTAATAACATAGTAAGTGTATCACAAGGAAGTATTAATTTCCAATGAAGATTCCCTAAATACAGGTCATTAACGACCCAACATAAACGACCCAACATAAATCTCCTCCCTTAACTATTAGATGACAACAAGAATTGGTGATCAAAGTGTAGTCTTAATTTCCAAAGAAGAATCCCTAAACACATGCCATTAATTGTGACAAAACCAATTCGGTTTAGATCAAAAGCATCCAAAATGGTTGGAACAATATAAAGAAATCCATGAGGATAAACTAATATATTGAAAAATGTATGAGATAAGATAGTATGATTACAAATGAGGTCCCATATATATACCAAGTAGGGGTGCCCTTTCACTAAGTCACATGTCCTTCCATTAAGGCGCCTCTTCATAAATTATCAAGCATTGTTATTATTTATTAACACACACACAAACATTGCCTTTCCCTTTAGAAATGTTTTGTCCTCAAAGTATACTTATGGAAAGGCTTACGTCTTTGCTTTGGTTTGTAACGTCTTCACACGATTATTTATTCTCGATGTTGTCATGATTGATGATGTAAGACATTATGAACTTCTAATTGTTGACTTGAATTGTCAAACTGTGAAAGGATATGACCATCATATTTCGATCCTTTGTGGAACATTGCGCTTATATGATTCCCAAGATGAATTATTATTATGAGACTCAATTGTGCTGACATCAATATTCTTCCGATAACAAATCAATTGTTTATGTTCTGAGCGATGTTAATACTTTAACTGGTTAAGGAACCTGCTCTTGTGATTAGAATGTCGATAAAGTGTCTTTGTAGCATAGATTTCTCTTATTGTACTTGCAGTGTTTTCTCAATTTTCTTTTGGTATTATATCTTCTTCATGCACTGATGTTGCTTTATTGATCGTTGGGTCTACATTTGGAATTTCCACTGTTTGTCCTCCAACATCCGAAAATGTCCTTACTTCAATTGACTTTGCACCTTCTTGAGTTGTGACGTGGATTGGATCTGTATTTGTTCCTTTCTCTACAACTTGGATTTTTACACCTGAAGACTTTGATGCTTCATTTTTGATAAGTTGTTCTAACTTATTTTCCAATGACTTCTTATCGTTCTTAAGCTTCTTGATTTATGTAAGTAGGTTTTGATTATGATTCTTTAAGTGTGTAAGTTCTTCATTTTCTGTTTTGTCGAATTTTTCCATGTGTCGATTCTTTGCTTTCTCCTCTTTTAGTCCTCTGATTTTTTATAACAACCTTTGATTAAGGTTCTTTTAGAGTAAATTTTCTTCCTCTTTTTCTGATTAGTTCTTCTTGAATTCCTTCTCTTGTTATAATATTTTATTATTCCACTTCGTAATCTTCATCCTCTTGATTTGTACAAGTAATTTTTGACTAAGGTCTTTTAGGTGACATATCTCCTGGTCCTTTTCCATTAATTCTTTGTAAAACATGTCCTTGAGACTTTTATTTTTTGCTAAAATCACCCTTTTCAAACTATATTTAAAAGTATATATATGAATAATCATTAATGGGTTAACGATTTACTTGAATGAGACTTCATAGTATTATTTTTAACAATCTTCATTCAACCTTTGAATCCACACGACAATACATATGGGTACAATATGCATTTTTTTTTAAATCTTGACTGTACGAATGGAGTAGTAAGGAACCGATACAACACTCATTTAATTTCTTAATCAATGACTGTATGGTCTTCAATTAAAATCAAGGGTTGTACGGTCTTCAATTAAAATTGTATGGATCTGCAATTAATTTAGTGATTGTACATATTGAACAATTGACTGCCAAAATCGTACAGACTGTACGAACATAACAATTGATTGCAAATTGTACGTCAATGTATGACAATAGTATTGGTATGGTGGATATGTATGTACATAATTTATTCTTCTTCAAGGTATTTCTATGCTCCTCTTTCATACTTCTTTTTTGTCACCGACTTCTCTTCTAAATTTGTAGCGGAATATTATTTATTCAATATAATTTTTAGTTTAAAGATGACCAAAAACCAACAATTATGTTGCTAAGGTAAACAAAATTTTGACCAAGGGTCTAGGTTTCCAAAGGTGGGGATGAGACTTTGCTATGATACCAAATGTGACAGAACCAATTCGGTTCATATCACGAGCATCTGAATGTTTGGAACAATATAAATAAATCCACGAGGATAAAATAATGTATTGAAAAATGTTCATAGATTGGGTTGGTTGTCATTGATGTCAACCCTTGAAGCAAGTCTGATAGAAAATTCCGATAGCCCCATAGGAGTGGTCAAGGAACCTGATTTTGTATGAGAAATAATGTAATGAATATCAGTGAATTTGCAGGTGAGACTATTCTAGATGGATAATACACGTTGTGTCATTTCCGGTGATATGTGGTACGTCACGTAGTTCCTCACGTTTGAGGAGATATGGCTTAGTGAAGTTGGTGAACCCTCATGAGTTATCTAGAAGCACCTAGAAGGTCAAAGAAGTCATTTATTTTAGAAGCTCCTAGAAGAAGTTTACTAGTCAAAGTGGTTGTAACTAGGAGTTAATCATGGTAAAGTTGTTACAATAAGAAAATAATTAAAAATAAATTAGTTGCGACAAGAAGTGGTGAGTTTACTATTTATGGATAAAGTGGTTGCAAGTGAGTAAAGTAGTTGAAAACGGGTTATCCCTAAAAGAGGGAAGTTGGGTAAAAGAGTTAGAAGATAACTCCTATAGGAAGCCACTTGGAGAGTATAAATAAGAGAGCAAGGGACTCCCATTAGTACCTATTGAGCACATTGAATATCTATTTTGTGAAAGGTTAATTGTAGGTACTCATTGATACATATAAAGTTGTGCAAGTCTGAGGAAGAGAAGGTAGAGTGACATCAAGGTTTCATATCCGTAGTGGAGAGAGAAAAGATAATGAAAAACCTTAGTTAGGGTCGTCCTCGCGGGTCACCCAGTAGACATCCCACGAGGTACCCCCACGGGTTGCAAAGAGCTTGTCATGCGAGGCCCCAATCGACACGTCGCCTGTGTCAAGTGAGGTGCTACAAGAACTGAGGATGAGAGGTGATTCAGGTTGCAGAGGCTGAGCATAGGTTACATGAATTTCAACAATGACCAAGTACAATAGATCTATCTACAGGATAAAAATGTATGTTGTATGCTTATGTGTAGTTGGATATTGGGTTTTATGTGAGACATGATTATGAGAGATTGATGATTTTTCCTAGAGAGACTCTTGTTTGTATGGTACATACTGTATGAGACATATCTACAAAGGTAATATGCTGGTATGTTTGGTATTTATCATTGGTACAACTTGTGGGGTTGATTGTTTAGGCATATCTTGTATTTATTGGTACATGGTTGATGGTTTTTGGTTGAGATGTGTTGCTGAAGTTGTTGGTACAGTTTGAGGCTGCATAAAAGTGAGGTTTTGATGTTTGGTTGATGTGAGGGTTCATTATACATGGTTATAATTGTTTGCATATGTATGACACATGATTAGAGAGACATAGTTGCACATGGTTTGAGCTATATTCTTGTGATATTGGGTATGAGATCTATGTTATCAGATGTGATCTATTGAGGAGATCATTGGTAGAGGTTGTTGGTAGAGGTTGGTATAGGTTATTTGTTGGTGTTGGGTATATGTTATATTCTTTGAAACGTGTCACATATTTAAGTGGTTTTTTGACACATTTTTTTTTTCGATGATTTTCTATTTCCGGTTAAAGAATTAGGGTTGTTTACCAATCCAGGTCATTGGGTTAGGGTTTTGGATGCCATTGGCTCCTATATGTATATTGTATTGTAAACAATGTAATACTATGAATGAATATAAAATATGCTCATTTTCCTAGTTTCGGTTTCTAGGGGAAAAATCTCTGTGTAATGTTTGTATTTGCCATTGTATATTTTCCGTTCTTTTACTGAAAATGTGTTTGCAGTAAATATTGTACAAGTTTAAAATCTACATTTGGTATCAGATCTTTGTTGGCTTCAGGGGGACACCTTTGTGGTCAACGGTTTGGCTCGGGACTGTGATAAGCCTTGTTACAGTGGGAGATCTGTGGTATTAATTTTTCAGGTGAAAAGAAATAGCGAGCAATTCGAAAATAGAGATCGAGAAGTTTAATGGGAAAAGTTTTTAGTTATGGAAGCTCAATATAGAATATCTATTGGTGGGTAGAGATCAGTGGATCATGGTAGATCCAGGTACTGCACCTACATGAACTTCAACAGATGACTGGAAAAAGTTGGATCGGAAGGCCAAGAGAACAATCCAACTGTGTCTCTCAGATTCTGTATTACTGAATGTGTCAGAGGAAGCTACAACCAAGGATTTATGGGATTAGTGGGGGAAGTTGTATCAGTATCAGTCCCTAGTGAATAAACTATTCTTGAGAAAGAAGTTTTATAACATGAGGATGAGAAATGGAGACTTGGTGGCAGAGAATTTGAACGCCTTCAATACTATGGTAAGTCAATTAGTATCTGTTGAGATTAAAATTTCAGATGAAGATAAATGTATTAGTTTATTGTGTTCTTTAGTAGACTCGTGGGATAGTCTGGTTGTGGCCATAGGTATTAATACATCTGCCTTGAAGTTTGATGAAGTGGTCTCATCCTTGTTATCAGAGGAGATGAGATAGAAGAATATGGAAGAACAGAGCATAGACACATTATTTGCAAGAGGACGTTCCCCGGAAAGAAATAGATCTAAGTTCTCAAGTGGGAGATCTAAGCCTAAGGGTAGATCTAAATCTCCCAGAAAGTTTGTAAAGGTATGTTGGAGATGTGGAAAAGAAGGGCACTACAAGAAGAAATGTAGATCCAAAGTTGAGAAAAAAAAGGGATCTGAAGAATCTCCTTCTACAGAAGAAAATACCTCCAAGGAAGAAGGAGGGGATGTGTACTTGGCTTCTTCAAGCACACATGCAGATCATGAGGCATGGTTGGTTTAATCCGGTGCATCCTTTCATATGTCTCCCCACAGGGAGTGGTTATGTGAATATGAAAGGTATGATGGAGGTAATGTTTTCTTAGGTGATGATTAGACAACCATGATCATAGGATGAGGAAAAGTCAAGTTGAGGCTCATAGATGGAAGGATTAGAACATTGCCTAGTGTTCTGCACATCCCAGGTTTGGCTAGAAATTTTATTTCTGTAAGCAAAATGGACGATGCATGGGGTAAAACGATTATTTGAAAAGGAAACCTGTAGGATGGTTTGAGGAGCAATGGTGTTGCTGAAGGGAGTTCAGTTTGGAACTTTGTATAAACTGCAAGGAAGCACTATTAGTGATGGGTGTAATAGTTCCATTATTCCTGATATTGGAGTTGAAGAAGAAATAAATCCTACAGTCTCTTGAGAAAAGGTTATGTTGTGGCATCAAAGACTGGGGCATATCGGAGAAAAGGGTCTTCGACTACTACACAGTAAAGGTATGGTTGAAGGTATGTCTAACTTCTCTCTGGATTTTGATTTTTGTGAACATTGTCTATATGGGAAGAAAAATTGGGTAAGATTCCTCTCTGGTGCAACGAGGGCAGAAGGAATTTTACAGTTAGTTCACAATGATGTTTTTGGACCTGTGTCTGTCCCATCATTGGGAAAATCTGTGTACTATGTCTCCTTTATAGATGACTTCTCGAGGAATAATTGGATATATTTCCTCAGGAAGAAATTCAAAGTTTTTGACAGGTTTAAAGAGTTTAAGGCTCTTGTTGAGAATTAAACAGAGAAAATAATTAAGGTGCCGAGGACAGATAACGGCGGAGAGTTCTGCGAAAATTAATTTAAAGAATTATGTAAGAAGTGTGGTATAGCAAGGCAAAAGAATACTCCATATACACTTCATCAGAATGGAGTTGCAGAAAGGATGAATAGGACGTTGATGGAAAAAGCAAGGTGCATGCTTAGTGGTGTTAGGTTAGGGAAATAATTTTGGGCAGAGGTAGTGGGTACTGCATGTTACCTGGTCAACAAATCACCCTCATTAGCATTGGATGACAAGATTCCACAAGAGGTATGGACTGGTAAGGAACCTTCTCTCTCTCACATCTCAAGGTATTTGGTTGTGATGCATATGTTCATGTTCCAAAGGAAAATAGGAGTAAGCTATATAAGAAGGCTGGAAAGTGTATCTTTATTGGAAATAAAGATGGTCTCAAAGGTTATAAGATTTGGAACCCAAAAACTAAGAAGGTAGTGTATAGCCGAGATGTGGTATTTAGAGAAATGAAGGATGTTTTTAAACAAGAAGTCCTACCAAGTAAGGAAGAACCAAAGAAAATAGAGTTTGATTTAAAGGATGACGACTTAGACTCTACAAAAGAACATGAATCAGAAGAAGAAGATCCTCATACTCTAGTATTGAGGAGATTGGTTCGAGAAAGAAGGCTATAAGAAAGGTATACTGAGACCTTCCGGTCTCAGATGGATGTGAAATCAAGATTCCTAAACTGAGACCTTGAGGAAGAAGTCTACATCGAGCAACCTGAAGGATTTCGGCTGTTAGAGAAGGAAATTTTTGTTTGTAGGTTGAAGAAGGCCCTATATGGTCTTAAACAAGCCCCCAGAGCATGGTATTCAAGACTGGACAGATACTTACAACAACAAGGGTTGAGGAAAGGAAATGAAGACAACAACCTCTAGATAAAAGTAAATCAAGATAATATCTTGTTAATTGAGGTTTATGTTGATGGTATTATTTTTGGTAGTGATGATGACAGGATGAGTCAAAATTTTTCCAAAGACATGCATAATGAGTTTGAGATGTCATTCTTTGGAGAGTTGTCCTTCTTTTTGGGACAACATATATGTCAAAATAACACATGTATCTTCATCTCTCAGACTAAGTATATTAGAGAAATGATAAAAAAGTTTGGAATGGAAGATTGCAAGCTAGTGAGTACTCCTATGCAGACCAGTTGCAAGCTAAGTAAGGATGATGATTCAAAGGATGCAAACTAGAGATAGTACAAATCGATGATTGGCAATTTACTTTACGTGACATCTTCCAGATCGGATGTGATGCAGTTAGTTGTATAGGTTGCAAGGTTTCAAGGAGTACCAAAGGATTCACATGTTATGGCAGTAAAGAGGATATTCAGATATCTAAAATGTACAAAAGAATTTGGATTATGGTATCCAAAAGGGAATGATCTATCTCTTATTTCCTACATAGTTGCAAATTGGGCAGTTAGCATTGATGATAGAAGAAGTACAAGTGGAGCAAATTTCTACTTGGGTGAGTGTCTGGTATCCCGGTTAAGCAAGAAACACTATTTAATATCGTTATCTACAACATAAGCATAGTGCATTGCAACAATAGTATGTTGTACCTAGGTACTATGGACGAAGCAAAATTTGAAGGATATACAGGTTGAATACAATGAGCCCATTCCGATATTTTGTGACAACACTAGTGCCATTAGTCTCTCAAAGAATCTAGTTATGCACTCCAAGACAAAGCACATTCCAATCAAGTTTCACTTTCTACGGGAAGAAGTTGCAAAAAAGAACAACATGGTCGAGTATGTTGGGACAAATTAATAGATTGCAGATATCTTTTCCAAACTACTTCCAAGGGAAGCCTTTGAGTATCTTCGAAAAAAAATTGGGATAGTTTTTGCCCCACAATGAATTTTGAATGCTTTTCATATATGCCATAGATTTACATAAGGAAGCACCAATGATGAGAAAAATGACAGTTCAAATAGGGGGAGCGACCAAAAGGATAGTTTCGACAAAGGGAACATCCCTAAAGGGAAGATGCCCTTTGCCATTGATGTCAAAGGGGGAGAGAGAGCTATCAAAGGCATTATTCGAGGGGGAGTGATGGTCACAGGAGGAGTACGAGCAACAATATTTCTATGCCACCAGTATTGTATCAACATGTAGAGTGTTTCCATCAATTCCAAAGGGGGATATTGTTGATAGGTTGGGTTGGTTGTCATTGATGTCAACCCTTGAAGCAAGTCCGGTAGAAAATTCTGGTATCCCTAGAGGTGTGGTCAAGGAACCCGGGTTAGTATAAGGAATAATGTAATGAAGATCAATGAATTTGCAGGTGATATTATTCTAGATGAATGGTACATGTCGCACCATTTCTGGTGATATGTGGTACACCATGTAGTTCCTCATGGTTGAGGAGATATGGCTTAGTGCAGTTGGAGAACCCTCATGAGTTATCTAGAAGCCTCTAGAAGATCAAATAAGTCAATTATTCTAGAAGCTCCTAGAATAAGTTTACTAGTCAAAGTGGTTGTAACTAGGATTTAATCATGGGTAAAGTTGTTGCAATAAGAAAATAATTAAAAATAAATTAGTTGCAACAAGAAGTGGTGAGTTTACTATTTATAGATAAAGTGGTTGCAAGTGGGTTAGCCATAAAAGATGGAAGTTGGGTAAAACAGTTAGAAGAAAACCCCTAAAGGAATCCACTTGGAGAATATAAATAAGAGAGCAAGAGAATCCCATTAGTACCTATTGAGCACATTGAATATCTATTTTATGAAAGGTTAATTGCAGGTACTCATTAATACTTCTAAAGTTGTGTAAGTTTGAGGAAGCGAAGGTAGAGTGATGGAAAGGTTTCATAGCCATAGTGGAGAGCGAAAAGATCATGAAAAACCCTATTAGTGTCATCCAATAGACGTCCCACGAGGCACTCCTGCAGGTTGCGTAGAGCCTTTCATGCAAGGCCCCGCTCGACACCTCGCCTGCATCATGTGAGGCACTGCCATACCCGAGGATGAGAGTTGATTCAGGTTGCAGAGACTGAGAAGAGGTTACATGAATTTCAACATTGACTAGGTACAATAGATCTATCTACATGATAAAAAGGTATGTTATATGCTTATGTGTAGTTGGATATTGGGGTTTATGCGAGACATGGTTATGAGAGATTGATGATTTTTCCTAGAGAGAATGTTGGTTGTATGGTACATACTGTATGAGACATATATACAAAGGTACAATGTTGGTATGTTTGGTATTTATCATTGGTACAACTTGTTGGGTTGATTGTTGAGGCATCTCTTATATTTCTTGGTACATGGTTGAGGGATTTTGGTTGAGATGTGTTGTTGAAGTTGTTGGTACAGTTTGAGGCTGCATAACAATGAGGGTTTGATGTTTGGTTGATGTGAGAGTTCATTATACATGGTTATGATTGTTTTCATATGTATGGCACATGATTAAAGAGACATAATTGCACATGGTTTGAGCTATATTCTTGTGATATTGGGTATGAGATCTATGTTATCAGATCTGATCTGTTGAGGAGATTATTGGTACAGGTTGTTGGTACATGTTTGTACAGGTTGTTGGTGCATGTTGGTACAAGTTGACTACAAGTTGTTGGTACAGATTGGTACAGGTTGACTACAGAATGTTGGTATAGATTGGTATAGGTTAACAGTGATAGATTTCATAGTGACAGAGTGACAGTGGTTTCATCGATTATTTGGCACTTATACTTTAGGGTGGTTGGACGGGGCAAGGATAGGTGGTTGAAGCCACCTTCTGGTTGTAGCCGAAGAACATAGGGGGTTGTAGCCTCCTTCTGGTTGGATTCAGAGAATCAGGGAGTTGTAGCTTCCTTCAGGTTGGAGCTGGAAAACAAGGAAGTTGGTGCTTCATATGAATGTATTTCTTTTGACAATATAAGAAAAACATTCCACGGTTTTCTCTCGCATTGGGTTTCCACGTAAAATTATTGGTGTACTGTGTTTATGTGTGATTTCTTATTGTTCATTGTTTATGCATACTGCTCATATGGAATGTTATTGATAATCTTCTCATAAAGTAAAAAATGTGGTTAAAAAGGATTAAAAAATATTAATACTGGTTCACCCCCCCTCTCAATTTTACAGTATGAGATATGATAGTATGATTACAAATGAGGGTCCATATATATACCAACTAGGGGTTCCCTTTCACTAAGAGACTTGTCCTTTCATTAAGGTGTCTCTTCATAAATTATTAATTATTGTTATTATTTATTAACACACACACATTAATTCTTATTACATTAATGGCCCAACATAAATCCCCTCCCTTGGCTATTAGATGACAAGAAGAATTGGTGATCAAAGAGTAGAAACAACATAAGTGAAGAATCATGGTTTAGGGGAAGTGCTTCATTTTCACATGAACATCACATCTCTGGGTTTCAATTTCGATCATCTTATTTATAAATCAATAAATGGTTGGATAACCCATGATGACACAAATAGTAGATAATCATTTTGTGTCATATGAAATTGTCATGAAATTAACTATACTTCTAAACAAAGAGTGGTATAATATCTACTAAAGAAAAGCATGATGCCAGTAAAACATACAAAGTATATGTGGGGTGGAGTTTTCTCACACAAAATCCTACTTATATTGGAGACTTGGTCCAACCAAATCCCAAACATTTATAGTGGAAATTCCAAGATGACTCATTTGAAACCTGATTCTGGGACTAGTCAAAAACTCTAACTTCCACAAGCTATATCTCACAAATTGTAATGAACCAATACCTAAATTTATTACCAATCATACATCAATATGTCTCCTCAGTATCTTGAAAATTTCACAGTTTGAAACTTCTAAAAAAAAACGTTATAGCGAAAATTCCAAGATGACTTGCTTGGAGGAGAAAAAACCCTAGGATCATATGCTCTTGATACCAAATTTTATGCACCAATGACAAAAATAGCATAAAAAGAGAGAGATATGTAACTCCACACCTTGATAAAGAAATAATAATGAATATGGATCCTCTTTGAGGGGGTAACCTCCTTTTACAATAGAACAAATGTACAAGATGAGACTATCCTTAAACTAG
>JZKD02S1184419.1:124477-137014 GCA_000966675.3 Picea glauca | reverse complement strand
AATTTCCTTAACATCCCTATCATCCCGTTCCCTTTTTTCCTTTCCCCATTTTACTGCCTCCTTTTTAACTCACTTTAAATTTGCAACAAAGTGGGACCCTGCAACTTCTCCCCCTTGTACATAAAAGGGCTCCCAACACTCCTTGACAAGCATTTGGAAAATCTCCTCTTGAGACCACATCGGGTTGACATTGAATGGGCTCGGAGGATTTCTTGATCCTCCAACAATTTCAAAGAGAATGGGAGAATGGTCTGATTCGCCTCCAACCCCTATCCACTACCACAAATGTAAGGGTTGGGATAACAGATTGTCAAAAACCAAAAAGTGATCCAAACGCTTTGCTATGTGATCATCCCCTGTCCTCTTGTTTCTCCATATAGGACCTAATTTAATAGGAGTAAGGTCTGAAATGTTAGGAAAATGCAGGACACTTCCACACTAATCCTAGGAGAAGAGAAGAAGAATTTAATCGAGAAAGCAAATGAAACAAGAAATCACACAGTTTGAGATTTTACCTTGGAAACCCTTAACCGGGAAAACCAACATTCCTTTGAGTGTTCTTCTCTCTTGTTGTCTTATTCAATCAGAATAAAAGGTTACATGTCTAACGTTGGTCCACACCTAAGAAACAATCGACATCATACCCTCTTGCACAAGCAAGAACAACCCTGTTATCAATTTGGATTACATATGCATGACCAACAACCTACACTTACACTTGCATTAACCTGCGAAAGTGCATTCTATGATCACCTTACAAAAAAATCCTTTACGGCCTTACGACATGCCTCTTTATAGGCTTTACAACAGGCAAAACCCTAAATATTGGCACCCCAAAATGGTTACAGATCCACACATATCATTGGCTACAAATCTCGCAAATCCCAAGATTTTGTTATAGTCAACTCCAAGTCGGGTTTTCCAGTCGACCTCCATTATGTCTCTAGTCGGTCATCTCATGCCTACACTTTGACCTCTTTGTCGGTTGTCTTTCCTTCAATATATTGAAATTTGACTTTACTCGGTCGACTTCCTTGAGCTTCGACTTGTTGTCGATCTACCTTGAATTCAATTGTCAGTCAATTCACCTAGACTAGACTTTCACTGCAAAGAACATAACAACCAAACATTCTCCCACTTGTTGTCTTCTTTGCTGAAATAAGAGATTCTAAACTTTTGGTCACAGACCCAGGGTAGCAATGCCCATTGCCTCTTTGCACCAAGAGAACTTCACAACACTCATAGACTTGGTCAATGAGTCTGTTATGTTTTCCAACGTGTCTACTTTCTCTAGTAGCACCTTGTTACTTTACACCATGTTTCTTAGGAAACAGTATTGTACATAAAATATTCTTAGTCTTTGAATGATAAGCACATTTCTTTGCCAAAAATATTGCGCTTTGACTGTCGCAACTTACCTTCATAGCTCTCTGCCCAAACCCGATTCTTGAACACAACCTTTGAAACCATATCGCTTATTTGCTTCCATGAGTGGCTGCCATGTATTTAGCTTCTATTGTCGACAAGGCTACGATCGCCTGTCACTTACTCATCCAAATTAATGCTCCATCGAACATATTGAAGACATATTTGTTGGTCGACCTTTGTCAATCCATATCTCCATCTCAGTCGGTGTCGACAAAGCCATGTACATCTAGTTTACCATTGTCACCTTGAGGTCTTCCTTGGTAGAATATAGCATAGTCCTTCGTGCCACACAAATACCTGAATACGCTCTTGACAACTGTCTAGTGCTCCTTTCCAGGTGTTGACATGTACCTGCTCAACACTCCCACTGCATGGGCAATGTATGGTCGAGTGCAGACCATCGCATACATCATACTACCAACCACACTTGCATAGGGAACACATGCCATTTAATCTATATCTTCTTGTGTCTTTGGAAACTGTTCAACAATAAGCATTACTCCCACTGGAATTGGCACCTTCGCTAGTTTGCAATCCTGCATGTTGAATCGTTTCAGAACTGTTTCAATATACTTCGACCGATTCAACCAGATCTTTCTAGCAACTCGATCTCTCTTAATCTCCATTCCCATAATGAAGTTAGCTGCATCGAGATCCTTCATGTCTAAATTGGAGGATAACTGCTTCTTCACCTCCTTTATTGCGTCCATGTTGTTTCCAATTAGCAACATGTCATCGACATACAAAGCTACATATATGAAACACCTACCTTCTTCCTTGGAATATATGCATCGATCAGCTTTGCTTCTCACAAATCCCCAACTATGGATGTAAGTGTCAAAATTTTGGTGCCACATCCTTGGCGATTGATTTATACTATAAATGGAGCTTTTGAGTTTTCAAACTAACTCTTACTTGCCCTTTACTACAAATCCTTCAGGCTCTTTCATGTAGATTTCTTCTTCTAGGTTCCCATGTAGGAATGCTATCTTCACATCCATCTGTTATATCTCCATATTGAATGTTGTAGCCAGAGACATTAGTACTCTAATGTAAGTTAGTTTTGCAAGAGGGGAAAAAATATCACCGAAGTCGACTGCCTCAACTTGGGAATATCCTTTTGCTACCAATTGAGCTTTGAACTTCTCGACTTGTCCTGCGACATTCACCTTCTTCTTGAACACGCACTTGCTACCGACAAGTTTTCTTCCACTAGGTAATTTGACTAAATCCCATGTCTCATTCTTATACAAGGATTCCATCTCTTCGACCATGGTGTCCTTCCAGAGTTTACCCTTTGTTGAGTCGACTGCCTCAACAACCAACTTGGGCTCATTGTCAATGGTAGTTAACATGAATGCGGAAAAAAAGTCAGAAGGACTATACCTTTTGAATGGTTTTCTTACTTTTCCTGACCTCCTTACCACAAGAGTCAATTGTTCTGCCTCTTCCTAAGATTCAATCGACTCATCTGAATCATATTCTTCATTCTTCAGTTCAAACCGCATCGTATCAATATTTTTCTTGGTCTGAACAACTTCCTCGGGCTCGGATTTACCTCCGACTTCTTTGAATACCACATCTCTACTGTACATTGTTCTCCTTGATGCATGATATCAGAGCTTATAACCTTTCATCCCTTCTTTATACCCGATGAAAATACATTTGACTAGCTTCTTTTCCATATTTCTCCTCTTTTTCTTGGGAACATGCACAAATTCATCACAACTAAACACTTTGAGATGTGCCACCGAAGACTTCTTACCTAAACCTACCTCATTTGGAGTCGTGTCGACTAGCGCTAATGAAGGAGACATATTCACTAGATATCTTGCAGTCTCAACTGCCTCCACCCAAAATTCTTGTGCGAGTCCAACACCACTGAGCATGCTCGCCTTATCCATCAATATTCTTTTCATTCTCTCAACAACTCCCTTTTGCTGTGGGGTATATGGTGTGGTATTTTTGTGTTCTATGCCACACTGCTTATAGAAGTGATCAAATTCCTTTCCACATAATTCACCACCATTGTTAGTCCTCAACACTTTAATCCTCTTCTTTGTCTGGTTTTCCACAAGAGCTTTAAACTCCTTAAATCTCTTGAAAGCCTATGATTTCTTCCTCAAGAAATATATCCATGTCTTCCTGGAAACGCCATCTATGAAGGAGACATAATATAGGGATACACCAAGTGAAGTCACTATAACTGAGCCAAACACATCACTATGCACTAGTTCTAGAATCCCATTATCCCTTGTCACTCCAGATGGGAACCTCACCCGACTTTGTCTCCCATATATGCAACGTTCACAAAAGTCAACTTCTAAACCACATTCAGGAAAACCTTCGACGATACCTTTTCTTTGCATAACTCAAAGTCCTTTTTATCCAATGTGTTCCATCCTCTCATGCCATAACCTGGTCAGGTAGAGTTCATCATGTCTTGTCAAGTCGGTTTGAACATAGTTGGCTTGAGTAAAAGTCAAGTTGTGTTGACATCGAGTTGAGTCAAGTCGATTTCAGGAGAAATGATGTTGTTGCATCCATTCGAGTCGATATTCCCTAACAACCTGTACAAGGTACCAATCCAAATTCCTCTCATTAAGACCATTGCATCTTTGACCATATTGCACGAATCCTTTTGAAACAAAGTATGCACGCCTGCATCATTCATCTTGTTGACAAATACCAGTTTTCTTTCCAAACCCGAAATGTAGCACACTTGGAAGGGTTATTTTTCTCCCATCATACAATGTCAGTCAGACTCTTCCTCATTCGATCATTCTGGCTGTCGAGCTGTCCCCCAAGACAACATCACCCCCATCATATCATTCATATTCACATAATCATTCTTTATGTCATGTCATATGATAGGATTCTCCCGAGTCGATCAACCAAACATCTTGATCCGACTATGTACTGGTCGATGCCAGGTACACATCACCTCCCTTTTTCGAGGTCATCTTTCTCTTAATCGACTACTTCTCGTTGGATCCAACACTACGTTCTGTTTCCTTCTACTTACAATCCTCTTTATAATGCCCACATTTACTGCATTTCCAACATCTTTGTGTCGAATGAACCAAGGATTTAGATATACCCTTCAACTTACACTTTCTACCGGAGAATCTTCCTTTATCTCTGTCTACCGGTCGACCTCTCATTACCAGAGTATATTTGGTCGATCCTTCCATGTTCTTTCTTCTCATTTCTTCCAACAACAGAGACACAACCATATCCTCTAGCGCTAGTGTGGTTGTATTACTCCCAATATCCACAACTAAGCTATCCCAGGAGTTTGAAAAAGAACATAATAGGCTGATACACTTCTCCTCATCTATGATCTTTATATCCACATATGATAACTGGCTTATGGCGATGTTAAACACATTTGAATGTCCAGTCACCAAAATTCCATCACTCATCCTCATAATATATAATTTCTTTATGAAAAATAGCTTATTTACTAGATATTTCGACAAGTATAAGCTTCCTAGCTTGTCCCACAGTTTCTTGGACAAATCTTGACTCGATACATTCAACAACACTGAATCTGCAAGACAAAGTCGTATCGTACTTCTTTCTTTTCTTTCGAGTTTCTCCCATTCTTCCGTCGACATGCCTATCGGCTGGGTACCTGGACAGACCACTGTCCATTGCTCTCGATATACAAGAAGATATTCCATTTTAAGATTCCAAAGCTCAAAATTATATCCATTGAATCTTTCTATCTCTATTCTAGAATGCTCTCCATTCTCTTTAAAACAATTTATGACTTACGACTCTTACTGTACCAAAGGTTTAGTTCTCAGATTCAAGATTTGATATAATTTCCAAAGTATTACACCGCTTTGATAACTCACTTGTCAGGGTATACCTAAGATCTGATACCACATGTCAGGAAAATGCATAACACTTCCACACTAATCCTAGCAGAAGAGAAGAAGAATTTAATCAAAAATCAAATGACACAAGCAATCACACAATGCACATAGATTTTACTATGGAAACCCTTAACCAGGGAAACCAACATTCCTTTGAGCATTCTGCTATCTTTTTGTCTTATTCAATCAAAATAAAAGGTTACATGTCTAAACTTGGTCCACACCTAAGACAAAATTGACATCATACCCTCTTTCACAATCAAGAACAAACCTATAGCCAATTCGGCTTACATATGCATGACCATAAACCTACACTTAGACATGAATTAACCTGCAAAAGTGCATTCTATGATCACCTTACAATAATAGCCTTTATGGCCTTACAACACACCTTTTGATAGGATTTACAATAGGAAAAAACCTAAATATTGGTGCCCAAAAATGATTACATATCCACAGATATCATTGGCTACAAATCCTGTGAATCTCAGGATTATTTTACAGTAAACTCCAAGTCGGTTTTACCGGTCGACTACCAGTCGACCTCCATTCAGTCTCTGGTCGGTCGTCTCATGCCCACACTTAGACCTCTTTTTCGGTTGACTTGCCGTTGATATCTTCAACTTCAACTTTACCCGGTCGACTTCCTCGACCTTCAACCTGTTGTCGATCTACCTCGACTTTGATCGTCAGTCGATTCACCTCGACTAGAATTTCACTGTAAAGAAAATAAAAACCCAACATGAAATTCTTGCGTCAGAAACAAAGTGTTTAAAAAAACTGCAAGAGGATCTTCCCGGGCCCTAGGACCCCATACCTTAACTGTTCCTAGAGAGAAATTTAGGTCTCTCCCTAGTATCAAGTTTTCCTTGGATAAACAATTTTGATCCTTAGGGTTTCCTAGAAAGAGACTCTGTCTTGATAAGGACCATATAAGTTCAATAGAGTGAAGGTATTTTTGAAGTCTACACATAAAATATCCACCCCAATACCAGAGTCGAATCCCCAATAATTTATTATCTTAATCTTTGTCCAAATCCACCTTATAGCTTGTTCACTTGATCTTCCTCTTGCATCAAGACCTAAAAAAATTCAACGTGGAAAAAGAGATTCCAAGAGAGGTATCACCATCTCACTAGCTCCTTAGGTTTCTTGAAACAAAACTACATCCAGTTGCTGGGCCTTCAACAACCTTTTAAGAGAATTTTTTTTGGAAGGGCCTGCCATGCCCCTGCAATTTAGGGAAATAACTTTGATGGGGGAAACCCTTTCTGAGGCTTTGCTGCTCTAAGTGCCCCAAATATTGAGAGTTGTTTCCCAACTGCTACATCAACTAAAGTTTTATTACGATCCCGTGAAACAATATATTTCCTTCCTTTGCCTCTTTGACCCAATCGTATGTCAGGATGTTTCCCCAATCCATGCTTTATCATCCTAGAGGAGCCCATCACCTGTTTGTTTTTGAGGTTATAACAATGGTCGTCTCTTTTGATTCCATATATGAATTCGACACTTCTCCAGAAGCTAAGGGGGAGAGAGCATAGAATCAAGTTTAGGGTTAGGAGAGGGGGTGGGGGGAGAAAGAGCATAATCCTTAATGCGTAAGGGGATTGAGCCTCAAGAGAAAGGGGCAGGGGGAGGAAGAAAGGGTTCCAATTGAAGCAAAGGGGGATGACCTTAAGGAAGAGGGGTAGGGGAAGTAATCAACCCAAACCAATCTTTCCCTAAAATAGAAAGATAATTTATTAGAACATTAATGGATTGAGAAGGAAAAAAATACATACCCTGAGAGGACTGGCCCGACTGCTTCGAGGCCAGGTTGGAGGAGCTTCATCACTGGAAGAGCATTTGGAATCTAGCAGGTGCCAAAAACATTGATCCAACCTATGAATTCAAAACTTGACTTGAGCCCAAAACCCCAAGCGTCGATCTTTTTATGAGCCCTATCATTTTCCTATGCAAAATATCTCTGTGAGTATAATTTGGGACAAAGAAAACTTGGGTGTCCTTATGAGCTTGTGTTGCAGATGCTCCCACCGATTCTTCTTTGAAATGAAAGTTAGAGGGTATTGAATCACAAGATGTCCTTGTCTATGGCACCTTCAACACCGAAAGGGGACTCCCTCATAGTCGAGATTTTGGGTATATATTTCTCCCCCTGAAATAAGTTCCAAATCCTCCACCAATCCTTCTCTAAGTTTTATTTGACTAGAATCCGTGCCACTACATACTCATCCGAGGACAAAAAGGACATATCAACGTCAAGAAAAGTGCCAAGAGTATTCCCAATCATTTTAAATATTTCCTTGGTCCAGAATTCTAGAGGGAGACATGGGAGCCTCACCCAGATAGGAACAATGTCTAACCATTCCTTTCCTACATCAAATAGTGGCATCCAAAGTTTAAATAGAATTGGGATTGAGATGATTCTCCAGGGAGATTTGAGCACCCATAGGGCATCCTCTGCTCTTGCAAATTTGAAGGTGAACCAACCCCTTCCAAGAATCCTGACTGCCGACACATAACCTAAGTTCCCCATCCATAAGTTACCTACCCAATCCTTGAGGGTTTTGGCATTAAAGCGAAGACCCTCGATGTTTCCTACCACCGCTGTAGAAGAAAAATCTGAGACTTGGGCCATTGTGACGTCCTCCCCTAAAACTAGCTTGTCTGAGACTCTTTTTGGCCTAACACACTTTTTATTTTTCTTGTGAACACTTACAACTTGGTCATGGAGATTCTGATGGGTCTCCTCCTTCAGAGAGATAGAATCCTCCACTGAGGTTGGGCAAGACCCCAGATTGATATTTGGTGGAGACGACCCAGGTGGTTGATCATGCACCAACAAAGAGTCTGTGAATTCTTCTAGAAGGAAAGGGTCCTGGAAACCCCTCTGAGGGCTATTGAGCTCGCCGCGAAGTTCCATTATGAAAGGGAAACCTTTGGATCAAAGCCCCCTAGTAGAGACCTTAGATCTTCCAACCTTGCATGATTTGACTGCCATAGATTCTTGCCCAAAGGAACCTCTACCCATGAAGAGAAAGGGTAAGTATGTGGATGATCTCCTGTCGCATGAGAACTTCCATTAAACACTCCAGGATATTCTAAAGGGAAACCATCCACGATAGAACATGGAATCACAATGAACCCACTAATGAAAGGAGGTCCTGACACTGGAACCGACGATGAGACCACCCCTTTCGCCAACCCCGATCCGCTATCGGCCCAAGCGAACGACGTTTCCATTGGCTAACTTGCCGAGAATCCAACCGATGATCCCCATATATTAAATCCATCCACCAGGTCTACACTATAATCAATAAGTTCTTCCTCCTCCTCCCAAACGTCATCAAGATGCTGCATAATCCGCAAAAACTGCCTGCGGCTGTAAAAAAAAAACCCTCACCGGGTAGAAAGCCTCAACCCATTCCCATCCTAGGTTTTCCGCAGTCCATCTCCAAGATTTCTCTCGGATGGTGAGAGCATCACACCCTCATGCTCATCGTTCTATTTATTTGAGTAGGAGATTTAATTGGTTGCAATTTGGTTGTTCTATTTATTTGAGAAGGAGATTTAATTGGTTGCAAGTTGTTCATTCTATGTGATGCACCAAAGACCAAAATAACATAAAAATAGAGAGATAAGTAACTCCACACCTTTTTAAAGAGATAATAATGAATGTGAAGCCTCTTCGAGGGGGAAACCTCCTTTTACAATAGAGCAAATGTACAAGATGAGATGATCCTAAAACTAGGTCTCCTTGGTATATATATAGGATAACGAGGGTACAATTACAATTACAAGGTCTAGGCAACAATAGTAATATAACAATAGAAATACCTCATCTTGGATATATTAGAAGTGATAATGAACCAACGACTGAAATTTTTACCAAATGTATAATGATACGTTTCCTTAGTATCTTGAAATTTTCATGGTCTGAAACTTCTCCAAAAAAATGCTATAATGAAAATTCCAAGATGACTTGTTTGAAGGAGAAAAAACCCTAGGATCGTATGATCTTGATACCAAATGTTATGCACCAACGACCAAAATGGCATAAAAAGAGAGATAGAAGTAACTCCACCACTTGATAAATAGATAAGAATGAACGTGAAGCCTCTTTGATGGGGACACCTTCTTTTACAAGAGAACAAATGTACAAGATGAGATGATCCTAAAAATAGGTCTACATGGTATATATAGAGGATACCAAGGGTACAGTTACAATTACAAGGTCTAGCGGTCAATACTAATATAATAACAAAAATACAACACTCAATATGTAGGGATTTACATGGGGCTTTGTCTAGGGGCGTATAGTAGGAGATTTAATTGGTTGCAAGTTGGTCATTCTATTTTTTAGTATAGAAGATTCTTTATCATTTAGTTTAATGTGTATATATGTATATAGGTGGGTGTGTGATTATTCATAATAATGATTATATTTTACATTAGAAAATGTTGTAGTCAAAATGGACAATTTTGTAATACAAAAATGAGTAAGGGTGGTCATAGTTGAATTTCCAAACTACAAACTATAAATCCATCAATATTGTGTGTGTGTGTGTGTGTTGTATTATTATCTTTTTTTATTTTAAAGTGAGTTACACATCCAAGGGAAACCCATCTGACCGTTTCTCTCATTCCTAGGATGGTACCTTGGGTAAATCATATTCTTCATGGCTCAAGGCTAATACAACAAACTACTCAACAAGAGCTCAACATGCCACTTATGGGAATTGATTACTAGTGGGGAGTATAACACTCCTTCTCACAACTTTTCGAGCTAGACCCAATTGAGAGAGAGAGAGAGAGAGAGAGAGAGAGAGAGAGAGAGAGAGAGAGAGAGAGAGAGATTTTCCATGTTGTCACCCTCCATCTCATAGGCAAGGGTATAATTGTCGGTACCTTTCCAACCCCAATAAACAATTAGCTAAACAAGAGCCCCAATCAACAGTAGACTCATGACAAATGAACATGTTACAAAGTGGGATTTGAACATGGGAAGGGACAACATCAAATTTCCTCTCAACCACTTGAATTAGACTCAACTGACACACAAACACATGTATGCGTATATGTATATACACACTCATTTATGTGTGTGTGTGTAAATATATGCGTGTATTAAGGGGGTGGGGGTGGGGGAGGGAATATGCGGTAAAAATAAATTGGCTAAATAGTACAAAAATTTACCCCTTAAGGGTTTAGTAGGAATCACAAATGATCAATCTTGACAAAATCAAGTGACCATAACAAGGTGCAAAAAAATATTTGAAGTAGACTCTTTCAAAATCATAGTCCAAGAAACTAAAATAGAGCTCGATACACATTGGTGTTGGGTGAAGTAGACAAGGGTTTCCATTATTGACCAAAAGCACAAGGGACCAAGAGCAGGAGTTGAAATCGATAACATTACCAAAGAACAATTGCTAAAATATGACATAGAAAATAACAATGTTGAATGTGAAAGGATCCAAAAGTCTATAGGTAAGTGTTGAAGATAAAAAAGAGTTCTCCATGCAAACCAAGAATTTGTGCTTCAAACAACACATGCACAAAAAAAATTCACATATGATCATAATAGAATCAACATAGGTTTCCATCATAATTGTGAAGAGACTACATCATGATCAAGCAAGAATGAAAAAATGTAGAAAATGATCACTTTTTAAAGCGTCAGATCAAGGAAGCAATCAAATCATCAAGCATCCCAACAACCTAAACATGGACAATGGTCCAGAGCTAAATGAGAACTCACTACCTTTGATCCATCACAACATTAACATGTAAGTTTAAACAGGTCTCCCTTACTCTCCTTGGATCCTTTTCTCTGCTCTTGTTTTTTTGGTCTTTTATCCTAGGGTTAGTCCCCAACTTTTTCTCGAGCATAATGCTGATAATATCATAGCTTAACCTTAACCTTCACATTACTAATTAAATTAAGAATTCTATTTAGACTAAGAGCTTTTCACTAGCATTAAAAAGTAGGGTTAAAATATTCATTCCCAACACTCATAACTACTAATACTAATAAATACCAACTTTAATAATTCTAAGGTCAAAAATTCATTAACAATACTACTCCTAATAATATTATTAATAATACTATGGATTTTTTTAACACTAAACTTAGTAATTCTAGGGTTTATATACCTTTATTAATAACCCTTGGATTGTAATACTAATAATACTAACATAAATTTAAGTTTCATTACTTTATTAATATAACCATTTTTTAATAATTTTATTATTAATTTTAGGTCTTTATTAATACTAAAACTTAATAATTCCAAAGTTTTCTTGTTTTCTTAGTAATTTTTTTATTATTATTAGGGCTTCTTTTATTAAATAACTAATTTTAGGGTTTCAAGTCGACCTCTTAGTTTTCTTTCTCTAAACAAGATGATATTTATTGCTACTCTTATCAATTTTTATCCTTGGCTTTGCGTCCTGAAGATGGATCCTGATTTGGATCCGAAACGTCGACAAACATTCACCAATACTGTGGATTATCCAATAAATTTTGAAAACAATCACCACAAAAATCTTAACAATCAAATAACACACTTTGCATGAGGGTCCCACTACAATAATTCACAAGTGTCTCCATTATGATACTTAAAACATTCTCTAAAGTAAAAATATGTTTCAATGTTGGTGTAATTAATTAAGTGATGGTCATTTAGTACTTTATGTACTTAGGTTGTAACTTGAAACTTTAAGGAAAAAATATTCCATGGTTTGTTAAAATGTAATATTATAATGCGGTTTTGAATGGGAATAGTACTTTTCTAGGGTTTTGAAATGATTTCTCTACGATTTTGAATGGGAATAATATTTCTCTCCGGTTTTACAGTTTTGAAATTATTTCTCTGCAGTTTTTGAACGGGAATACTACTTCTCTGCGGTTTTGAATCGGATTTTTTTTTTTAAAGGAGAATTTATTTCTAAGATTTTATATCTGGGGTTTTGAACGGGAATAACTTTGATTTTTACTTTTTTTACCCAGGTTTCTTTGGACTTCTTTGGGTTTTGAACGTGAATAATACTTCTCTTTGTTTTTTTACCTTTTTTTACCCAGGCCTGACTTCTCTGGGGTCTTAGGAAATTATTTTTGGCTTCTTCAATGGGTTGAGCAATTGGACATCTGAAATGAGGTGAGTCACTTTTTACTTTGATTCAATTTTAATTTTACATAAAGAGATTTAAATATATTTTA
>JZKD02S1184419.1:77056-116826 GCA_000966675.3 Picea glauca | reverse complement strand
CTGCTAGCAGACAAACTTGGGGACCACCCTCCAAATACGCTTCATGACTGGTTTTTCCTTGAAGGATCCCTGATAGTACTTATCCCAATTCCCCAAGATGGGATTGGGAGTTGAGGGCCATCTTATTTTTCTGGATAGTTCTCCGTAGGCTACTTTCCAAACAATTTGCGAGAAGGGGTAGTTCCATAAGAGATGATGAATATTATCTTGATTTGTTTGACACAGAGGGTAGTTGAAAGGGCCCTGGAAGCCTATTTTCATAATATTCTCTCCTATGAGTATTTTCCCATGAGCTAGGGACCAAATGAAGAAGATAAATTTGGGGAGGGATTCATGACTCCATAAATTTTTCCATTTTTCTTTTTCTGATGTTCTCTCATAATGGAGAGGAGCATGTTATACCCTTCTTTTACTGAGTAGCCATTTATACCCCATCCCCGACTGTCTGGAGTGGTTTTAAGGATGGGGGATGCCCCTTTCAGGAGAGAGGTCAGAGAATATGTCTAGTTGGTCAAGTGCTCATGTACTATCCCCAGATGCCAATCCTTCTAGCTGCCATTCTCGTTCCAGACTAAAATATCATAGAGGGTGCATTTGTGTTCATCAAGAATCTATCTTTTTAGATCTCGGGTTTCTGCTTCACAGGAATTGAGGTCCACTCCTAGAATTGGGTCTTGCCAGATTCTAATCATTTTTCCATTTCCCGGGATCCAAGAGAGATATTGTTTGAAGAATGGAGTAGTGACCCTTATTAATTTCCAGATTTGAGATCCTGATTGGGGAATTTGAGTTTTGTCCATGCTTCTTTTTCTCTTACCCATCCTATACTTTTTTATGAGGGCCATTTTCCACCAATCCTTTTCTCTTGTGACTATCCTCCAAAGAATTTTAGTGCCCGTTTCTATATTGGTGACTTAGGGATCTTCAATTCCAAGTCCCCCACTTTTTTTGGGCAAGGTGACTGTATCCCAGTTCACCAGGTGATTTTTTTTGTGATTAGAGTTTGCTCCTTGCCACAAGAATTTGCGGATAAGCTGTCCCAAATATTTTAGGATTCCCTTTGGAGCTTGAAGGGTAGAAAATTGAAAAATGGGGAGAGCCGAGAGGACTGATTTGATCAGGACCACCCTTCATGCTGGGTTGAGCCATCTTCATCCCCAATATTCCATCTTTTCTTTAACATTTTAGAGAGACAATTTCCAAAACTCGCCAGGGAGAGCTTTTATACACAGAGGGAGACCTAAATATTTGAAGGATTTCCAATCTTGGGTGATGGCGAAACCCATTATTTGAGCGATTCTTGCTCTGATGACTACAACTACATTCCAAACGTAAAATTTTCACTTTTCCTTATTCAGGATCCCTCCCAAGACTAGAAGAAAGGTATCCAAAACTTGTAATATTCTTCTAGCAAGTATTTTTTAGGCCCTGCTCAAGAGGATTGTGTCATCTGCAAATTGGGAGTGGTTCATTCTTTTGACCCCTTGGGAAATTTTGATACCTGGGATAGTACCATTTATTCTTTCCCATTCGAGATTACGATTTAGAAATTCAACCATGATCACAAAAAGGAGGGGGGAGAGAGGTCAACCCTGTATTAAACCTTTGGATGCTTTAAATAAGGGGCCATGTCTTCCATTTAGGAGGGGATCTATCCAAGGGGAGGAAATACAAGATTCCAACCAGGAAATGAAGTTTTGACTGAAATCGAATTTTTCCATGACTTTAAAAAGGAAGTTATGCTCTACTCTATCAAAATAATTTGCCATATCAAGTTTTATTTCCATACTTGATTCTCCTCTAGAGTTGCTGGCGTGAATTGCCTCTTGAACCAGGATGAAGTTGTCCCAAATCTATCGGCATGCCACAAATCATCCTTGACTTGGAAGGATTAGGGATCTAAGTAGAGGATTTAACCTATTGGCGATTATTTTGGAGAAAATTTTGTAGGAGATATTGGAGAGAGAGATGGGTCTGAATCGGTCCAGGGAAGAGGCTCCAATTTCTTTTGGGATGAGAGCTAAGAAGGAGGAATTGGTGGCCCCTCCCAACTTTTTTTCCTTGTGTGCGAATCTTATCATTCTTAATTATGTGCCAACACTTTTTGTAGAAATGGAGAGTGAAGTTGTCTGAACCTGGGGATTTTTCTTCATGGAATTGATTCAGAGCTTTTAGAATTTCCACTTCTTCAATTGGTTTGTCCAGATGCGTATTATCTTCCTTTGTAACCTTACTGGGGATGTGTCTGAGAAAATCATCTACTATTTGTTCTTTAGCCCTATTAGACATGGTATACAGTTTTTGAAAATGCATTGAAGCTTGCTGTTTGATTTGGTTGAAGTCTTTTAGGATTTCCCCTTCTGGGGTTTTGATTTTTGAGATTTGGTTTGCCCAATTTCTGAATTTTGCCTATCTGTGAAAGTAGGAGGTGTTCTGGTTCTCTGCTTTCAACCATAGGCTTCTGGACTTTAAGTGCCAGGTGATTTCCTCTTCTGCTAGCACTTGCATATAATCCTTATGGATTTTTTGTTCTCTTATGATGTGGCGTTGTTGGATCTCAGTTGTTTCCATTTCCTCCTGCAGTTTTTTGAGTTGTATCTTTTTGTCCCTGTTATTTCTTTGCAATGAGTTTTTACCCAGATCTTTAGAAGTTCTTTTACTAGTTTTAGCTTCTGCTCCCATATGAAATTGGGTGAACCAGTGATCCACTGGTTCCATGTTTGAGCAATGGACTGAATGAGCTCCGAGTGATCCAACCAAAGAGGGTTGAATATGAAGGGGATCGATTCCCAGTTTTTTCAGCTTCGAAGACCAGTCTGATAGGTCGGTGATTTGACCCTTCCCAGGGAAGGTTCGAGGAGTAAGGTTTGTCTAGAAGAGCCAAAAAGAAGATGTTGATCAGGAAGTGGTCCAATATTTCCGCTATGTGCCTTGGGCCAACTCTTCTATTATTCCAAGTGAACATTCCCTTATCCAAAGGAATGCCAAAGAGGTCCAAATCCAAGATAAGATTATCCAACCTTTCTTCGAATTGATCTCTCACGACATAACCTCCTCGTTTTTCTTTTGTCCCTCTGGTTGTATTGAAATATCCAACAATGATAAGGTTTCGGGGAGGATTTTCAGTGGCCAGGTCCAGAAGGGATTGCCAACATTCATTTTTTTTTATATAGTTATTGGGCATATAAACATTTATTATGGAGTATTGCGTACCTGAGTCTTTCTTGAGGAGAGTGATCATCAACCATAACTGCGTCTGCATCTGATCTCCCAGGTTGAATTCCTCAACATTCCAGAAAGTTCCTATTCCTTTTGATGCCCCTCTAGAACTGACTACTTTTCCTTCACTTTTTTCCAATTTTTTTGAAGATCTTTGAGGGTTTCCAGATCCCTCATTTTCGTCTCCTGGAGCATGAGGATTGAGGGATTTTCTATTTTTATCAATTTTATAACTTCTTTTTTGACCCTACTTCCTAATCCTCTGCAATTCCACGAGACGACTTTCATCATTTATCAATGTATTTTGGTGCCCCCCCTTTTGAGGGCCATGAGACTGTTCCCTTATGATGGGCTGTCTTGTTTTTCCCAGATTTTCCATCTTTCTTTATTGTATCCTCTATTGTTTTTTGGATGCCTAGTTCTTTTTCTCTGTCTATAGTTGATTCTCTTTTATTCCTTTGGGTTTTTCTTCCAGGTTTCTTTGTGTTGGACGATTGAGTTAGTTCCAGGTCAGAATCACTATCTGAGGTGTCGTTCCTTTCCTCTTCTGACATTTTTGGAATCTCTTGGTTTGGTTGGGTATTGATTTTACTGTTGAATCCCCACTCAAGTGTAAGAATTATTTTTCTTTTTCTTTGCCTTTATCGTTCCCTTCTCCTGTCTCTTATTGTCCCTTTCTGTCAGTTTCTTCCCGGGATTCCCTGATTTCCTCTGTATTTTCTTCTAAGTTGAGACCAACATATCAATTATGACTTGATTCTCCTTTCTGTGGAGATCCTAGACATGTTTCTTTTGGATCTAGGGGTTTCCCCCTCTGGCTTTGAACCAGGATGGACTGAGTTTTTCCATTTTCTTTTTTCTGCTTTAGTTGTTTCCATTGATCTTGTTTTGGATCTTGATCCTGCATTTCTTTGGATTGGGGGAATGATTTGGAAAAATGTCCATACTCGTGACAAACATTACATTTGAAGGGGATCTGTTCATAGTCAACTTGCTGGATGTAAGACCAACTATCTAGGTTAAGCTGTGTTGCTTCTAGGAGTCCTTTTTCCAAATATACTTCCACGTAGAGCTTGGCGCATGCCTGTAAACCGTCTCATGGTTCAACACGATCGATATATTTTCCTAGAGTGCTTCCTATATTTCTTATGGTTTCATCATTCCAACAATGGAGGGGAAGGAAAGATAGTCTTACCCAAACATGGACTGCTGAGGGAATATCATTTTTTGAGATGAAATCATGAGTCCATTTATTTAAGTACATTCCTCTTGCACGCATGAAGTAAGGTCTGCTTCGGAATATCATATCTCTATCTTTTTTTTTTTTCAAACAGGAAATCAAAGGATCCCTTACCACATAATGCTGTCAACATTTGTCCCTGGATCAGTTTGCATGAGTTCGCTTCCATCTAGAGGTGCATGGATTTTGGGGAGGGATAGATTCCTGTAAATTGCCTGACCAGTCCTCTGTCTGCTAGTATAAGAGTAAGGGGCCACACCGAGGGAGAAAATACGACCACCTTAGGAATTTCAATTGTGTTTTTGACAAATCTCGAGGGGGTTGGCTTGGAGGTTTTGGCGTAGGATGAGATTAAGGCCTGAAAGGCCTGCAAGTCTGAGGATGAGGATCCCAGGGGTGGATACCCTCCCTCAGAGGGAGCCATTAAGGCTCTGACAACCACGACTGTTAAACCCTAAAATGCAGAGCCGCAACTAGTTGACGCATCAAAATATTCTTTAAAAAATTATATTATATTTTTATAAACTCACTTTTACCAAATGAAATTCCCGCGAATTTTTTCACATATTTCTGTGTGTTGATGATAAACATGCACGTTGTTTTGATTTTTAATTTTTTAATAAGCAACTCATACTGCGCCCTTTAAACATAAGTGCGCCAATACATTATGCTGACTTAAATGCACCAATGAAACAATTTACAGTGAAAACATAAGTGCAAACCTTCGTAATTAAAACTTCATGGAGGTCATGCAAAGGTTTATTCTTGATGCCTATCATAATTTATTGCTCTAATGTGTGTGTGCGTGTGTGTGTGTGTGTGTGTATATGGTAAATGTAAATTAGGCACACTATTTACGTTAAAAGGTTTTCAAAACTTTGTTTGAAGTTAGTATGTTACACACATCCCAAAATTTCTTTTAAGAACACAAACACATAAATTACAGTTCTCCATAGGATACAAAATGATTATCCGTGCACTCATGGGTGTTCTTACCTCTGTTATAATATTGTTCCTATTAATATCGATTTGATGTTAATTATTTCAGTGCACATATAAATTATAATTAGATGGTATAATTGTTTAATCAAGGTACATATGTATATTATCATTTGAAATATGCATACCGCATGAGTGTGAAAGGTATCATTTAAAATTATACAAATGATATTTAAAGTACCACATTAGTGGAAAATGTAATATTTGAAATTATACAAATGACACTTAAACTCCCACCATCTTAAAAAAGGCATTCAAAAATTTGTTTGAAGTTAGAATGGTACATGCTTCCCAAACTTTGTTTTAAGAATGCATACATGTATTGATTTTGGTTTTGGCTCAAATGTAGGGGAAAAAAAGGTGATAATATCAAATGACCTATTTTTAAAATTCTAGCTCATTCCATATCATTCCAAGTTCATCAAGTTCTACCTTGTTGTTCGTCATAAGTCCATATTTTATTTATATTTTTCCTATCTAATTGAATTTATATTACCTTTTCACATGCATTTGAATAATAATACATTGAATTTTGTAGGATCTAGATTTGGGATTGAGTTTGGTTGTGTAGGATATTCCATTAGTCCAAAAATGTTGCAAGCTCTTATAAGGAGGAAGATACTATAGGCAAATGGAAAATTAAAATGGAGAGCCACTTTACCCCACAAATTGTAACATACCATCTTCCAACAACCATCCTCAACCAATTGTACTTCACCATGAACATGATCCCTTTTATGACACCCTAGTAGTATGTGGCTATTCAAAATGTAAAGGTTTGAAGGTGGACCCTCAATGTGTCACACTATCCCATTATATTAATGATTGACTACCCAAAGTTCATGGCCTAATACCTCCCACTATGATCAAGGATCTAATAGGTATAGAAAAGGCATATAGGAACACTTTCATATGCTCCTTTTTTGAAAATATGGAAGCCAAATCAACTATGTTTCATCCTAAATTGACCAACCCATCCTTATGCTACGTTAATTGAAAATTCTAGTGAACTAAAGTATGATATCAATTATACTACCTTAAACATATCTACTAGGATATCCAAAATGTTGTACATTTTAAGAGCAAAAATGTCCAAGTATACACCAAGGCTGATTCAATTGTTAGAGGGTAGTGATGACTTATCTCTTCCTATCCAATGTCTACAAAGTAAATACTAAGCCTGCTACAACCACATTTTATATGGTGCTTGGTTGTCTTCCCTACGTGTGCCCAGTGTTGGGAATGAATTCTACCTTTGTGGTAATAATTACATGATCTCCAAGTCTAAAATAGATGCTAAAATTCTTGGGTTGTTTACCCTTTCACATGTATTCATTCCTCGCAAACAATTAGTAGAAATTATGCCATTTTGTGGTCTTCTTTATAATCGATCTAATTACTTGAATATTGTTATATACAAACATATCATTTCCATATATAGTATGTGCATGAATTATTATGCTTTTGGAAACTTTAATGAGAGGAACATGGTGTATATCAATGATCGTTCACTTACTAATGGGAACTTAGCATCATTATGCCATCCCTGCTTGAGCCATTGGTGATTTTGGCTAGAGTCTGAAGCAATTTTGGGGAGCCTACTGTTATCCATGTGGTTTATCTTGTTCTTGTACATTAAGTACCTTATCAGAGCTGTGCTCTCAATGAGGGAAAGACTCATTTCTACGAGGAGGATATGATAGGGTGTATTGCCTTTAATTTTGAGATTATAAGTTATAAATTCTTTTGGATCTGTTCTATCTTTCTCCATGATTCTCGAGAGATACTAGATCCCCAAAATTCACATCCATACAAGCAAACATAAGTGACAAGAGTCTCAAAGAGGATTTTTTTCTTATCCCATAGCCAAATGGCTGCTAATTTACAATTATTTTCAAGCCCATAATAAGATTTCCACCCTCCATTTATCCTTTTCTCAATGCTATAGTTCCAATTGAGCTTGTGATGAATATCAATTCCAAGTTACTTGTACAAAGGCCCTTCCTCCAAGGTATTGTTGTCATACACTAAAGTATCATAGGTGATCTTGTTAGATTTAATTATCATAACCTTCGTTTTGTTAGTGTTCACAACCATTCATGTACTAGAGCAGAAGTCCTTGAGGATGCTAAGAAACTTACTGAGGTCATAAGGATTCCTTTCCATAAGAACAATATCATCAACATAGAGAAGAAGGATGATGACTATAATAGCAAGAGTTGGTCCAACACAACCTGCAACTTCTTAACAAGCTTCCAACTTGTCAATGTAAATGCCAAAAAGGGTAGGGGATATGGAAAACCTTGATTGACTCCTATATTGCAGTTAATTTCCTCTGACCAAGCCTCAATGCTCCTAAACTTGGAAATAACATTCTCATACAACTTTACCGCAACAACTCTTATCCCATAGGGTACTTTTAGCTCTTCTAACCTAATCCAAAGGTTGGTCATAAACATAGTGTCAAAATATTTCCTAAAGTCAACAAAACAACAAAGGAGATTGGTTTTATTGTTGCGACACTTTTCTGCAATGATCCTAAGCATGACAAGGTGGTCCACGGTTGACTGATAACCTCTAAAATTGACCTGGCCTTTAGCTCTTTTTTCGAGGCTTTCTAGCCATATGCTTATCTTCTTTTCCAAAACAGTTCCATATAGCTTGGATAAAATGGGGTTAATCATTATGGTCCTATAATTAGAGGGATTGATTTTATGCTCACTTTTAAATACAAGTACAATGAGGCTTTGAGTCCAAGGTTTAGAGAAGCCCCACTTGACTGCTAAATTGAAGAGCTTGTGTATGTGAGGGATCAAAATAGGCCCTCAAATTTTTAATATTTCAGCTTGGTAGCCTTCGATGTCCTTAGCTTTCCCGTTTGCAAGTCGTTCAACCCCAAACTTCATGTCTTCTATAGGAAAAATTTCATCTTCTATAGAAACTTTTGGAATGTTGTCCAGGACATTACGAGATTTGTAAATATTTTTAAGGTAGGAATTCCAATATGTCAAGGGAATCATATCATTTTAATTTGAATGATTTGAATTGTTTTTATCACATTTTTCCAACTGTTTTTCTAAACACGTTATGATTTGAAATCTTTTTGTCACATTTTTCCAATTGTTTTTGCTCAAAATCTGGTCGAAAATTCAAAAGAATTGTTGGAACTGTAGATATCAGTTGTTGAGATTGCATAATCTGGGTGTAATAAGGGTTTTTTAGGGCCTTGAATCCATTTATGCATTCAAAAATGCAATTTTAACAATGAAAAATTGTAGTTTTAACAATGAAAAATTGCAATTTGACCAAAAATTATATAACCAGATTCTCATGATGATTGTTGCAAAAAGTCCACATCGTATAACATTTAGAATTATTCTATGTATAATAAGAATATTGTCATATTAATTCCATATATTAAATATTAAAATGATATATTATGTATATATATATTATATATACACAATTAATTACAAATAAATAAAATGTTTTTTTAACGGTGAAAAGTGAAGTGTATTTTATAGTTTATTATAAAGGAGATATGTAATATTATTGATGATAATAATGGTTAACATCTACTAAGACCAAAATTGGTCTATCGAACCTTAATACAAGGGATTACTTGGATTTCTTTAAAATATTATTTCGATGCTTGAAAAACATTAAGAGAAGCTTCCAAGATCACCAAAGTTTTGATGACTTATAAGGTTAGGAAGGTCGGTATTGTGACAAATATTTTGAAATTGAGATCTAATTTGGGTATACGAAGGGAATTCTAGGAGAAAATGATTTGCATACTCAACCCTCTTGGTATAAAAAAGGTGACATCTTCTTTCTTGCCATGGTGTTTTGGGGATTGCTCAACACCCATTTTCACTATGCAGCTCATGAGAATTGGTTCTTTTTTTGCAATATTGATTATCTTCTCTACGTTAGTCAAAAAAGAGAGACACTTTTGATCTTGAAGGTTAGGGTTAACGACTTCCTTATAATATCTTAATTTTCTTTTATCCTCTAATTATTATTTTTTTCCGAAGAAAAAATTCTTTTTATATTCACAAATAAGGGAATATACATGTTCCATCAATACGAATGGCTTGTATCATCCCATACGGTCCCTTCATACACTTCATCTCTTCCTATAGTTTTTACAACCCTATGATAGGGTTCCGATCTGTTCATAGTAAACTTCCTCGGACGAGGGAACATGGTAACTCTTAGATATTTACAAAACATTCAAGAAAAAATGTGTCAAGCTTAGTATATAACGAGATCAAAACAGTCTATATGAATTTCACAAGTGGAACTTTGTGGTTTTTGATTTGATGCCTTCAATATATTCGTAGGAGTAAAAATTCCTTGGTTGTATCCCCAGAGCCTCCTTGGAAAACTCGCCCTCTTTAATGTTTAGTTCTCTTAAGATATGGTGAAAGGATATCTAGCTGAATGATTGGAAATATAGCTCGATCTTTCTTATGATGGCAGAAAGTTTGATATTTTGAATAATGACTTTTTTCAAGGCCCAATCAATGACTAACTTGGAATCTCCAAAAACTTGTAGTTTCTAGATGTATTTCTTTTTTGCAATTTCTAGTAGAGTCCAGAGAGCAATAATTTCGTCCCTATTGTTTATGCCATAACTGGGAGCATAACGAATGTGTAAATAGTGGTTGCGACTGATGTGAAGGATCATGATGGATCCACATCTAGGAGGAAGATCCTGATTGGATCCATCAAAATAACCCCAGGGAGTCTCATAATCGATTATTGGAGGGATAAGATTCCTTGGATTTTTTGTCCTCTAGTCATCTTTGTATTCTAAATCCTGTGAGATGGCGAGAGTAGTTGTGCCCTCCGGGGGGACACATTTTTCCTTAAATATGGTTTGATTCCTTTCCCACCAAATATTTGATATCATTAGACTCGAGAGGCCTGCATACATATTAACAGACATGTCCTAGACCTAGGATTTGAAGCACTTTTCCAGAGATGTATTGTTCCAATCATTTTTTTCCTGTAGTTTATTTTTGACCATCTCCGCAACCTTACCTGCATAGGGATAAGAGGTAAATAAATGAGATATGGATTCTGAAAATGATCGGAAAAGCGAGAATATACTAGGGCCCACCCATCCTCTCTTTTGGAGATTGTCCCATGTCATCAATTTATTGTTAAGGGTAGGCCACATAGTCAGTTTACATCTTTTTGGAGATTTGATTTTCCATAGTGGTTTCCACCACCATTTTTTGTCCCCTTGGGCCCAATCTTCCTTCCATGCGTTATAGCCCAATTTGACAGTGCAAGGTCATTTGATAGTCCGAGACAGTCTACAAATTTCCATCCCACTCGTCCTCTCGGTTGCGGGTGATCGACACAGGCATCATGGAAGGTTAAGTGACCAAGATCTCTAAGGGCATAGATCAAAGGGTCCGATAATCTGTAATGGTCACCTGCTCCAAGCCATGGGTCCTCTCTAAGCCAAATACAACGATTGTTTCCTACTTTCTAGGCTATCCAAGTCTTGAATAAAGGAAATGCAACAACTAATGCCTTCCACACTAAAGTACCAATGTTTTATTTATTCAGGGATCAAAACCACTCAACAATTGTCTTGTTTGGAAAGTACTTTGAGTTCATCACACAAATCCAGAATGTATTACCTTGTGTTAAACACCATAAATTCTGGTCAACCAAAGCCTGAGCGAAAGGGAATATGTCCTTTAAGCCCCATCCATCGAGATCCTTTGGGACAACAATCTCCGACCAATGCACAAGGTGTAAACCACCTGAGAAATGTTGACCTGCCCATAAGTATTGGAAACTAATCCTACATATTTTCTATAAAACACCTTTAAGGATCGCCATTATAAAATTCTAATACACGAGAATGATTTCTAAGACAAATTTTAGAAGGGTAAATTTTCATCCACGTGATAAAATCCAGTCAACCCTGATCGAAATCCAGGCTTCTATTTTTCTTATGAGCGAACTCCAATCTTCCTTCTTGTAACAAACCAGATTAAGGTGGGATCCTAAATACTTGATTCCATCCGACATGCATGATATCTGAGCTGGTATCAAATTGTAAAATGTGGTGAGTTCTCCATCAGAGCAGTTATTTAGAGTCATGTTAGATTTTTCCATATTGATCTTCATACCCATTGTTGGAGCCGCCTTTTTTGACTAGTTTTAAGCGTAATTCTTGCAATCAAAGGTTGGTCATTTAAGTTGTCTTTTACTTCGTGACCTTAACCCTTTGAAAATATTAGTAGTCTTGATATGCAAAGTGGCGAGGGTCATTGTACTCCTAATACCATTTCCTTTTAACCATGAACAAGATTTTTCACTTTTCTTTGTCTCAGGATATCGTGTTTCGGGACTTACAAGTCACACTGTTTTTAAGCCCTGATGCGCGAAGTCGCGAAGTAACCTTGAAAGTTTACCCAGGTTAGTGCTGAGAGTAAATTTCCTTAAACCTTAGTTAAGCGTTGTCGGTATTTCACGTCTCGGCATTTTCCCTCCCCAAAAGTCTCACCGTCACAACTCTGATAGGCGAAGTCGCGAGATGTTCACACAAGTTACCCGGGTTAGTGTCAGGGGTGAATAGTTTTTAACCATACTTAAAGTTTGTCGGGATTTCGTAACTTGGCATGCGTTTCTCCCAAAAACTATACCTTCGAAGCCCCGAATCGTGAAGTCACGATATTACTTAAATATAAATTAATTAAACACTTAACCCGGTTTTCCTTCTGGCTTAACTAGATCACATCATCGTGGTCTCAAAATTTCGCAACTCGACATACACTCCTCTCGGGAAATTTACCTTCGAAGTCCCGAGTCGCGAAGTCGTGATTTTGACTAAACGTGATTAATCAAACGTTTAATCCAGATTACCTTTTCGCTTAACTAGATCGCATCATCGCGATCTCGGGTTTTAGGGGCTCGAAAGGTTAGAGTGAAAACTCCTGATACAGCGAACGCCGAAAGGTTGATTAAAGTTTAAGAAATCCTTATTAAAGAAGCTAAGCCAGCGTAATCAGTGTTTAATACAAGTAATAATATGCACAGTCTACGAGGTAAATTTAAATGTTCCTTGTGCCAACTTGTATCACGAACTATTGAAATTTATGGCATTAATTGGAAATGAGGCGAAGCGACAAGTAAGGATATGATTTTTATTGCTAAATCTGTCTCTAAAAATGATTTGACCATTTTGTTCATAAGGACGTTGAGGTTTTAAATGGTCTAAGATATAGATCTTTTTCTTTCTGTGCTGTTCATAAAGCTTATTTCTATTTTGCACAGAGAAGTTTTTCTCAGCAAGCTGATTTCTGTATGTATACACATTTTTATTACAGGAGAGCTAAGTCACAATCCTCTATCATGGTCCCACGAAAAGTGTCCAAGGCAAGTGCTGAGATTTCAGGAGAAGGCTCTGATAATGTTTCTGATACTTCACCACGAAGCATTGATTCTGTCTAAACTTGGTCATACATCTCCGAGGTTCTGCAATCCAATTTGGTGAACTGTTCAGATGATTCCAGTGACAATGAGAAGGATGACTTGGCCACCAAATACAAGATCGTCGTCCAAGCAGAGATGCATAAAGTAGCGGCCAGGCCACGTCTTCTTCCTTACTATGACATGATCTGATGGGCGCTAGATCATGTAGATATCCCGACCAGAACCATCATTAGCGAGCAGAAGGTCACTATTGGGACCTTTAGGCCAGAACACTTACAGGTGATGTACAAGTTTCCACCCACGTCGAACTTCACATACAATGCTGAGTTTCTGGAGGATTTTAAACAAAAGGAATGTGAGAAATACGACAAAAGCTTATCCGATTTGATCAAGGATTGGGTCTCACACCCCGCGAAGTTCAGGGTAGATAGCAACGGAGTTTATTCCATATCTTCTTTGGAACCACAATTCAAATACATAGCAATGATGACCTGTAGATTGTATGGGAGAGAAGACACCACACATTTTTTCCTCCCATGGGTGCCTCTGATGCATACAGTCGTGGAAGGCTGTTCCTTCGATTGGTCCAAACTATTGTCAGATAGTCTAACCAGTCAGATTACAGAATATCAGACGCAGAGGGTGAGCGGGAAGGCCACTTCATTTTTTATGTCCGCATACATCATGGACGCCATGTGTTTTATGACGCCTTTTCCCTTAATGAGTTGGAGTTGGGCTCCATCGGATGCTGAGCCTATCCATGTCTACCATTCAAAGCTTTGGGAGGATAAGGCCTCATATTTCATATACAAAATTTTCAATTGGGTGATGGTACCGATGCATGTCACCATCTTCGGTAATCCACCGCCCAAGATCTATGATAGCATCGTGACCAATTTGAGCAGCGTGGCCGACTGGTACGTGGAGGAAGAATTTTCATACATCAGGGTTTTCGACGCTTCTGTCCCTCCGCATGCTCTACCATTATTTATACCCGATAGGCTGGCTTGTCGTGAGATTGCTAGGCAAACCATGATTGGTGGCATAAGCAAAGAGCTTAAAGGATTTTCAAAGTAGGTATGGCCACCTTTCCCCATTCATTTAAATACCTATTCTTTATTAGATTTCGGGCATGCAAAGGCCGAGGCAACATCCTTGGAAGATATTAAATTGGCCCACATTGAATTCAAGAAACACGACCCACACAGGGTCATGAGTAATCACTTGGCTAGTTGTGGCCTTAAAAGATTTGAGCACAAGAATTCGCCTCATGATGAAATTTTTCGAGGCGCGAGATCTTATGCCAAGATTTTGGCTCGAATACAAGCCTTGTCGCCGGAAGAGAGGGCTGATGTTTTCCAATTCCAATAACATCAACGAAGCTTCCTTCCCCCAGTATTATGGCGTGAGAATCTAACGACCATAGAGGTGCAGCAAACAGAAGCCGAAGGCTCCAAAGATTCAACACCCGGCCAAGAAGAACACCAGGACAAGAAAGAGAAATCTGGGGGCCTTAAACAGGAAGCCGAGACTTCCAACCCTCCAAGCAAGCCAACCTCGGTTGTTACTCCAGGAAAATCATCTAAGCAGGTAAACAATCCCATCGTTTCTATTACCCCCCTACAGTCCACGAAGGGGGTCCCAAATGCAGGTTGGGTTTTCAGCGAAGAATTAATGCTCATAAAAATGGAAGAGCTACCTCCGAATGAATTCTTCTTTGATAAGAAGAGAAAGGCTGTCGTGAAACAAGAACTTTACCAAGAGGCGGGTATAGTATCAAAGAAATTTAAAATTTTAACTGATGGGAGAGCTATGAAAAAGGAGGAATTTGCAACTCAAATAGCAGGAACATTGGGGGCTTTCGCTACAACCAACCAATATTCATTCAGGACCCTAAAGGATCAGTTGAAGCAAAAAAATCATTTGATAAAAACATTAGAGGCTAAACTAGCTGCAGTAGAGGCCACTGCCAAAGATCAGGCGAATACAAGTTTAGAACAAGCTAGAGTAGCTGATCAAAAGGAAATCGAGCGGCTCAAAGCTGATCTCGAACAGACACAGCTGATGGATCAGACAAGTCAGATACATATAGGCCAGTAAGGAGAATTGATAGAGCAACGACAAGCCAAATTAGACTTCGCCGAAAGCCAGGTAATCGATATCGACATATTTCAATCCCAAGCTATAGAAATCAGAAAAAGAGTGTCGACAACTCAACAAGGTCTACTTGCTAAGGTGGAAACGATTCAAAACAACTGCCAACTCATTGATCGAGTAATGGAAAACCTCACTCTTAGAGAAAAAGACGCTAGGGTGGCTCGGGTTGCTTTCCAGGAGGCTATTATAGCCACATCGAGAAGGGAAACAGGCAGTAGTTCCAGGTTTTCTATCTCAGAGCAGACCCGAGGTAACATCTTGTTGAAAGAATTGGAGCGTAACATATCCAAAGGAAGACAACAAGCTAAAGAGGTAAGAAAATATTGTGAAGAAACCTTCGGTTTTCTAGATGGGAGTTGGTTGGGTTCCGATGATGAAAGCATCACTGAAATACTGGACTAGACCAGTACAACCAAGCATCTGCTCAAGATCAAGGAAAATGAAGAAAGAGAATTGGTTGAAATATCACAAATAATCCAGACGGACATAGTCCAAATATATAAATGGCTGATTAAACCGAGTGTACAATTATGTTCTATCAGCGCCAAAGACCAACAAGTGGAAGGAAAGTTGCCACAATTGGTGAAGGATTGTTACATTTTCGAGGCCAATAATCAAGCAGAACCTTCTAAGTTGATATCCCAACTGGTGGAGAAGTGCGTAATTTGCACAGAGCATGTGAAGAGGCATGTTTCCGGTACCAAATAAGGACATAGACAAAGAATTGAAACGTTTAATCTCCTTTGTTGTAACCGAAAACCTCTGTAACGATTGAGATTCCAAAATATAGAAATTTGTATAAATATACATTTTGAAGAAAGAACAAGGGCTGGAACTTTTTGGTCAATTGTAATAGAGACTCTCTCCTTTTTGAGAATTAATACAAAGCAATCCAGAGACTCCTGATTCCGTCGAGATTGTGTTATGAGTTTGCTTTCTCTGTAATTTCATATTTAATTTCATTTCGCTTATATATGTCTGATGAATGTTTCATTGCAATTTAGTAAAACCTCTACTGTGGTGATCAATTTTTAGCCATCTATATCGTTTACAGTTTTTCCTTTGTATCGGCTATTAGCAGGTACAAGACCTGTGAACCTTTTAGATTGTCATATTTTATGCTTCGTCAAATTCTTTCTTATCTTATTTTCTTCTTCTGTTTACAGGGTGAGATTCTCCCTTGATAGGAGCCTTTCTTTATAGACAACTTAATGTTTTTCTCATATTTCACCCATCATTTACTTAAAATATAACTCAGTTACGGAAAAAGGCCTTTGGTTTGCATTTTATCTTTGATATTGAATTCAAAAGTTCTCTTTTATAAGATCAAATAGATACAACATAAAAAACCTCGAATTCACTTTTAATTTACTGTTCCTCTATGACTGTCCTCGTTGTAAGACAACCTAATATTGAACCCAGTTTATTGGACCAAACCCATATATTTTTAAATCTCTTTGATATTATACTTAAAACAACCACCACCCGGGTAGAACTTGAACGTTCATGGGCCACAATTGAACAAGACATAAACATCTAGGAACAGTTGGAAGCATGACAACGACAACCTGGAAATCAACCTTAGCTTCCTTTCCCGAAGGTTGATGCTCTCCTCCTTCTTACTCTTCACTCACTTTCAGAGGCCTAGACACTGTACTTTCTAAGCCTTAGGTACAGACTCTGGAACAACACCCATCACTTTGTGAAATAGGTCTAGGATTCACTTTAAGGACATTAGTTCAATTTGAAAGCCAAAAAAACTTATGAAATATCGTTTACAAATAGCAGATGTGTGATTACCTCTGATTCGATGACCTTGACCCCTCTAAGAGAATTATTGTTTATGGCTTCTTTAATCAGCCTGCTAAGGGCCTCCACCACTGTTAATAAGAGGAAAGGGGAGAGGGGACACCATTGTCATAGTCCCCTTGTCGTTTTAAATAATCGTGAAGGGGACCCATTTATGAGGACTTTGAACAAGGCACTATTCAGACATCCCATGATCCAGTTGACTAATTTTATATTCATCCCCATATGCAACAAAACTAGCCTCAAGAAGGTCCAATCGACCCTATTGTAGGCCTTAACCAGATCTAGTTTGAGAATCTACCTCGAGGTTTTTATTTTTTTATAGAGTAAAAGGTTTCTTGTGTGATTGCAACCACATCATGGGTCTATCTATTTTGAAGAAAACCAAACTTTTCCTCACTGATGATATAACTCATCATAGTGTGTAGGCATATAGCAATGATATTTGACATCAACTTGTAAGAGACATTGGTGTAGGAAATTGGCTTGAAATCCCCAAACATTTATGACTTCTGTTTTTTCGAGAGAAGGCATATGAAATTAGATTTAAGTGCCACATGTACTTGGCCGATCCGTTGAGACCCCCAGACCATCAGGAGGAGATCTCTCTTAATCAACTCATAGAATGATTTGTAAAATTCGACTTGAAAACCATCACGTCTAAGACTCTTGCCAATTTTCATTTTGAACATGGTCATTTTTAATTCCTCTTTTGAGACTTCTTCTCTCAGGGCCTGGTTCATCTCATCGAAAAAGACCCTAGGGAATTTGTTCACAACTTCCAATATCTCTTGGATTGGGCATCCTACTAGTGCACTGAAGAGTTTTTCGAAATGTCTCGCAACAACAACCACTTTCTCATTAAAGGAGGATTCCATGTGTCCCTCATCGTCTCATATATCCCAGATTGTGTTGATATTCTTTCCGTGGTTAGAAAAATTGTGATTTTTTTTTGTGTTGTTGTCTCCCACCTCAATCCAGAGAGCTATGATTTTCATTCTCCACAATTGTTCTTCCTTCATAATCCAGTTGCCTCTCCATTTCTCTAGACTCCTTAGTTCGTTGAGTTGTATAGGACTGAGTATCTCGTCTTCTATGAAACTGTGGAGAGCCAATAAGTTGTTTTAAATAAGTTTTAATTCTGTTTGTTTGTTGGCATTCCATATCGGAAGCCAATATTTAATGGTTCTCTTAATTATTTTTAGGTTCTCCCCAAATTGGACCATTAATGGTTCTGTCTTAGTGGGGGAGAAGTGATCCCAATTGTCTGAAACCAACTTGTTAAAATCATCTTCTCCAAACCAAACCTGACAAAATTTCAAAGGGGCGGGAGGGGCCACTGAACTGGAACTCCAGTGCAACATTATTGGATGATGGTCTAATAAACCACTCTCCCTCACTGATGTCAAGAATCAAAATCGCAAGTCCATGAAAGTTTCAAAAATTAAAAACCTGTCAAGTATTTTGGCCACATAATCCTCTCTGGTTCCGCAGTTGCACCATGTGGGGGACAACTTCATTGACTCGAGGTACACAATGTGTAGTTTCTCTAGGAGGGAGTGAAATAAAACCTTTTGACGATCCTCCCTTGGGATGTCCCCCAAATTTCTCGAAGAGAGAGGGTGAAATTTAAATCCTTGCCAACTAATGTGTGAGGATCCCAAAAAACTTCAGCCTCTGACAAAGCTTCCCAAAAAGGAACTGTGTCCGCATAAGGACCGTAAATGTTTATGAAAGAGAAAGAGAGACCATTATCCTTATGCCCAAGGGAGACAAAAATGGCATATCTGATCGATGAAGTGGACAAGGCTTGGAATGATGGACTCCACCCAGTAATTAATCCACCAGACATTAAATCCGCATCTAAAGAGCTACAAGACTAGTTTTTAAGATAGAGATCCAATGCCTCCCTGGCCTTTGTCGGCAAACACATAGTCTCCTGGAGTAAAATGATATCTGGTTTTTGACTTAGGATCATTCTTTTGGGAGCCAATGTTTTATGAGGACCCCCAATCCTTTTGCAATTGAAGGATAATATCATCATCTTGAAGGGGGAGGCATGGCACTCCTCGCTCTAAGGGCCCTGGTGATGGTAGCTTGTGTACCTTTACATATTTATTTCATCACCTTCTCCTTTTCCTCGTGGAGATGTGATTTCCGCCCAGCCTGTACGTTAACTAGGGGATCTAGTGCCAATCCTCCTTTGGAAGAAATGACCTCTTTCGGGCGAGCCTTTCATCTAAGAGCATAGTGCTATAAAGGTCACGAAGAAGGGAGATAGGACGAATGAGAGGAGGAAGCCATCTCTGGGAAGGTATATATGCCATCTATCATAGGAGGGGTCAAGGTAAAATTTGGGGAGCGGGGGGGAGGGAGAAAGGGTGGATGAAGGAAGGGGATAAGTCTGAGAGTCTCAGATGGGAGAGGGGTTGTTGGAGGGGTTATATCCTCTGTTAGGGTTGAGAGGGGAGGGGAGGGGAGGGGGAAATAACAAAGGCTCAACAAGGGGGAAATTATCCTCCTCTAGTCTCGTGGGCTGAGGGGGGACCCACTGTCACTCACTTCATTTTCATAAGGGACAAAATTATCTGACCCAGACCTACACTTTGGTGTAGAAACCAAAATCTTGTTTTCCATACCTTGGGTTGTCTTTCGAGCCAGGTCTTCAAGTGCCTGACTGGTGGGTATCGTTGTATCTGGCCTAAGCTGCACCTTCTCATGTCTCCCTTCGACTTGCACTATCTAAGTTGTACACGCATGACCAATGGTAGACTTTCACGTCCAAACCTTCTGTGGACCGAAAGTAGGAGGCATCAAACGAGTACACTGAGTTCCAACGTGACCAATCTCATTATGGTCGTTGCAACGAAACTAAAGGCACTAGTAATCAACCCTCTATTTCCAAGTCTTATCTGCAAACATAATATCAATGGATCCAACTAGTTCCCTATGAAAATCTACCTCAATTTGTATCCAAGCCCACCGTCGATCATTTTTGAAGGCCCAATTAGGTTGCAAGCCCACAAAAGTACCGAATTTGTTTCCAATTACCTCGAGATCCTTTCTAGACCAGAAGGCCAGTGGTAGGCCCGATAGAATGACCCAAACTCGCATAAGAGATACAAGTTCTTTCACCGAGTCAAAATCTACAGTCCACGGCTTGAGAGTGAGATAGAAGGGTCCCCAGGACCAATGTTTCAACAAGAGTACTTCACAATGGTCCTCCAAGTTCAAAATAAAAGCAATCCAACAACAGGCTAGGGCATGGGTCTCCGGATTATATCTGAGCACTGGATTCCATTGCATATCTAGCTATCTGTGTAGGGATTCCCCCCCTGGACGCCTTTCCCGTGAAACGACCCACTTGGGATTGACCTGCATAGTTCATTACCTTAGAAATTGATATGTCCTCTTCGACCACCATTTGAACCACACTGTTTTTCTCCTTGATACACTTCGGCGTAAATATTTGACCAGACCCCTGTGAAGGAGGCCCCTCGTGGTTATGTTTCCTTGCTTTGAAACACTAGACACTTCCACCTCCCAGGACTTCGACTACCGAAGAATAATAGGGAAGGTTTCCTTATGATCTAGGAAAAACCCAATGCAAAAATTGACAGAAACTATGGGAGAGCGGATGACCTCGTTGAAACCACTTGTAACAAATGTGCCAACATTAAACTCTAACCGGGGACCTTCCTCTTCCCCATGCATAAAAGCCTCAGGTAATTAACTTTGATAATCCTTATGGATCAAGAGTGATGTGGTAGACAATCACAATCGTCGATCCCAAAACTCAGAGTGTATGCATAAGAAAGAAAGAAAGTATTTTTTAACGTCCACGAGGCTAAAAATAGCTTATGGGACAGATTGCTTTTCCATCTGGCTTTTGTATTTTGCAGAAGGCCCGCAATTGAGTGGGACTAGGCTCATAATCTAAATCCATGTCATCTTTAGAGGCCATCTGTCCAATACTTATAAAAATGTTGTAGAAAAAAGTACACGCCCGAAACTTCAGTTAAGATAGGTTTGAAAAGTAGGAGGGATGCCATCGGGGAAACGAGGAAGACAAAAAGTGGGAAGAGGGAGGTGGGAAAAAGAGTCAGTAAAATTAGTTTGGGGCCCTGTAGACCCCACATCTGGGCCTAAGTGTGAACCCACATGACCTATAAAATCCTCAGACCACAGACCGCACCAAAACGTTCGCTCAAAAGTTCCTTATGATGTCATCATATCCTCTAATTCTTTATCACACCATAGAGTCTCCTTAAATTTAGCTTGTACAATATTTTTAATATCATCGATATTTTGCAAAATAACTTCTTCTTTTATTCCCGAATGATTTAGCCAATACTTGACATCATTATGCCATCCTCGCTTGAGCCATTGGTGATTTTGGCTAGAGTTTGAAGCAATTTTGGGTAGCCTCTTGTTATCCATGTTGTTTACCTTGTTCTTGTACATTAAGTACGTAATAATAGTTGTGCTCTCAATGGGGGAAAGACTGGCTTCAATGAGGAGGATAGGATAGGGTCTATTGCCTTTATTTTTGATATTATAAGTTATAAAATTCTTTTGGATCTGCTCTATGTTTATACAAGATTCTCGAGAGATACTGCATCCCCAAACTTCACATCTAGATAAGATAACAAGAGTGACAAGAGTCTCAAAGAGGAGTTTTTTCTTATCTCATAGCGAAAGTATGCTAATTAACAATTATTTTTAAGCCCATTATAAACTTTCCACCTATACATAGTTTTGGTCATATATTTACCTTAATTTAAATTTTTGTAAATAGAAAAAATCTATATTTCAAAATCTTTAATTTTATCTATGTTCAACAATTTTTTTTTTTTAAATCTACATTGATCTAACCATTAACTGAAAAAATATTATTAAAAAAGTTAACAATTAATTAGTGATCATTAATTAAAGAGTAGAGTTGTGATTTGCTTCGTTTGAAATTTTTGTAAGATTATAATATGACATAGGGTAAATTGTTTTCTTGTGAAACGAGCATTGTATACTCATTGGCCATGTGAAAACTTTTCCAAGTTGCATTTGATTAACATATAAACTTTGGATTTGATATTTTTTTTTTTTTTGTGTCTGGAGGAATCAGCAACTAGTTGGGCACGTGCTCGCGTTACACGTGGCCGTGTTATCCAACCGCTACCCCTATAACCTCCAGGTGTGCCCACGATGCCCCTTACGCGGCACACAAGGTAAGTCGGGGGGAATTGAACTCGAAACCTCATGGAACTTCATTTTCACGGCACTTGCCAATTGAGCTGCCCCCCGGGGGCAACTTTGGATTTGATATTATCTTTATGTAAAATAATTAATTAGTCAATCGAACCCTATTTTCACTTTTCTAAATCTCGATGGAAGGAAAACTCAAATTTTCTTATCTAAAATACTATCATGGAAATGGGGAAAATTTTACTAATAAGAGGCTCGAGATTGATGTGATACATGTACCTTCACCTAGATAGACAGACAATTGTATTTGAAGTGAATTGTAATAAAACCAAGAAAAATAGTCAATGAAAAGGCTTATAATGCCTCAATGAAAGGGAAAGTCCATTGACAATGTTCGCTTGAAAAACTTAGGGGGTTTCCAAGTCTAAAGACATAGTTGAGGCGTCAAAGCGTTCTTAAAGATTTAAGTTTGTTACTTGTTAGTTCGTGGTTGATGTTGGCCGTGTTCAACTTGTCACATGATAAATTAAATTGTTGTCATTAGACAATGTAATTGCTAATTGATTTGAATGTTGATTGCAAAGTATATGTCATGTATGTTCAAATGATTTGTCTTATATAAAGGATGATATAAAGTTAAGTTTGACATTGATTTGATTGTTGATTGCAAAGTATATGTCATGTATGTTCAAATTATTTGTCTTATATAAAGGATGATATAAAGTTAAGTTTGTGTGTCAAAATTGCAAAGCAAGTTGCTATTATTATGATGTAGTTAAGGGAAAAAAATGTCTTGGAAAAAGTATTATGCCACTTGTTTATAATTCCAAGATTGGAATGCATATTTCATTGTAAATATTTAGTTGAATATAAAGATTGACATGCAAAAAATAGGAGTGGACAAGATGTGTTGTGCATTCCTACAAATTTTAGGTCACATAGAACATACATGAAATAAAAAATGTATACATGGGCAACAAAATATATGAATTATCTTAGCAATGGATAGAGTGAATCAATTTTCTTTCTAATCTACAAATTATATATTTTGGCTCATTCTTCTAATAAAACTATAATATTCCTCCTTGGATGATTATGCAGAAAGAACATTCAAATGTCTCTTATTGTGTCAAGAAAGTATCAGGTTAGAGACAATGATGTTTATTTGGAACTGTTCATATAGGATATGTTACTTCCATTGAATGACATTGTGATGTATGATATTTCATGACCTATATCTAAAAGATCATTTATGATGTATAGTATGAATTTTTAAACAATCCATGACTTTACAAGGCTTGGAGCATGCTCAGGTATAACCTTTCTCTTGGAATAATTTAAATCCTTTTACTAATTAGTCATTAGGGTTTGTAAACAATATTTTATGCAATGTGTCTATTTTTCTTACTTTTTTGGTTGAGGACCAAGGACAAATCCATGCTATGGTGAGGGAATTTGTTCAAGGTATTCTATAAATTTTCATAAGTGTGTTTATGAACAACACAAGTAATTTTTGTAACTAAACTATTATTTTCATTAAATGAAGAGAGTTTTTAAAGAACAAGTCAAGATAAGACCCCCTCATGATAGTAGGATGCTAACATATTGGTCAAAGATGATCAGATCTTGCATTGAATTAGTATGGGAAGATATGTTAAATGGAGATCTAACTATTATTGATGATCTATATGACTTCAACATTTCTCCAGATTGCATGCCAAATGGCATGAACAAGGCTTCCAAATTCTGTAATATATTGTATTGGAAAGAACTTAAATTCACACATTTATTAGATCCAATTAATATGTTTAAGATATTATTAGATTTTCTCTGGAAACATACTACTTCCACTGAGAAAGGTACAAATGCATCTAGAAGAGATTTGGACGTGTCAAATAAAAATAAATATCTATGAGAAATTGAAACAATGAATGTAGATGGACAAAATTTTTGTCATGTTGCATCATGCATATTGTTTAAGGATGACTTAGATCTTATGAAGAATGTGATTTGTACAACTAGAGAAGAAACATGATATGGTTCCTCTTTGAAAAAACAATTTAGTATTCTTGGTCAGTTGACATGTCTCAAGACACATGATCGCCATAATTTCTAATGTGCTTGTGGTATACATTAGCCTATAATCCTTAATTAACCCCCAACCCTTGCAATATTATGATAATATTCTAAGTGATTTGTTCGTCATATCTATTCTATCATTATACATGGATGCACTAGTCTCACACAAGATTTCTGTCATGCCATCAGATGATTATCTACATTTGTAAGGTTGTTTATTTAGTTTTTATCTAGACCATAAATTAATGCTTAATGAGTATATAAATCAAAATATTAAGTATTGTTACTTGTATGAAATTACTAAACAATAGTTGGGGCTATTTTGACTTTAAGTGGATCGTATGCAAAGAGATACATGTCATGAGAATCCCTATATGGAACAATGAAATAGTAGAATTTGTTTGCATTTTTCAAAAAGAGTTTCCTACTAGTTTTATGGATACTTAGGTCCAACTTTTGGTATATTTGGTTGAAGAAATTCAATTAGCATGTGTGGTGAGTTGTAAATGGATATTGATCCTATAGAGGTACATGAAAACCCTTAAGAGGTTTGTAAGAAACCAAGCGAGTCTTGAAGGGGGCATGGACAAAGGGTACATTGTTAATGAATCATTCTTTTTTATGTCCGAGTTCCTAAAATAAATCCATAAAGATGCTTCAATCATGTGGGATTGTGATGACGATGGGCATCGATTAGAAATAGAGAAACTTGAAATGAATGGAGAAGCATGGGTTTTGAGAGGTAATATACTTATTTGACATATATATGGTTCTAATTGAGTTTTTTTAATGAATAACTATTTTCCTCATAAAATAAGAACTATATTAAATGTTAATTGACATTGTAGAGGAGGATGCATAGGATAAAAATAATAAATTCATTTTTTTTCAATATGAAAGCTACCATGAAGTGGGTGGCAATTGGCGATGAAATTTGTAAAAATTGAAAAGAAGACATACAATCATTTAAAAAGTCAAATCCTCATATTCCACTAGGAGAATTACATGATCAATGGCTTATAAAGTGCACAAACACTTGTGTGAAGGAGAAAATTTATAAATTAGGACTAATCAACAAGGAAAGTGAACTATATACATTGAAGATAGGAATTGGATGTGAAAGGACAACATGTGATGGAACATGGGATCACATGGGATTAACTGCATATTTTTAAATTTAATACATCAATGCATTGTTATCAGATTAAAAATAATTATTTAGAAGATAATTGAGTTGGACTATAGATCCTTTATATGTGTGAATTTTAAATGTAAATGGTTTAAGTTTTTTGATAACAGGAGATTGGTTAGACATGACCTAGTTAATGAATTGTATTATGCTGGCATACTTAGAGAAATTTCAGCATCTCAGGCTAAACCATATGTTATTCAGAAACATTGTGAACACGTTTTTTTCTATCCTAATGTCTATGATAAAAAAATGTGGTTTGTTATTCCTTGTACACCCAAAGGAAAAATGGCTTTTGAAATGTACCCGTCACAATTATTGCACTAGGTTAAGAAAATGATGTTGTACATGTGGACTTAGGAATTTGGTGATGTCAAGTATTCACTATACTTTCATTGTTTTTTCTAATACATGTATATGATGGTTTTGTTTTGCCATTATTGTACTTTGATTTACAATATTTCGTTGTTATTCTTTGATAACTTCAATGACTAGGTAACTTATATATATAAATAGATACAATGAACACAATTAAGTATTATTGTAATTAGTGATTTATTATATTTTTTAATATTATTAATCAATTACAATCATTATTAATTATAAATATAATATTTTTATTAATTAAAAAATAATTAATAATGATTACAGTTATTAATTATTCTTGTGATGGGGACCTTTCGAGAAGTCCCCATCACAGTTATTGAGTGAAAGCATCAAAATTGAGTGATTGATGTTATGTGATTTATTTCACTAGTTTTATTCCCACTTCTTCACCCCTGTGAGCATCACCGGATGCAATGAGTGCAGGTTGTAGATTTATGACTTACTCTACACAGATAATCCAAAAAATAATATCTCATATGTTGGACTACAAAAGATAAAAAAAATATTATTAATAATTATCATCCGTTACAATGAGTGTTAAGTGGACTATTCAAAATCATGAGAAATTGTTCAGTTGTGACTAATACTCAAGGACATGGATTGTAGATTTATGACTTACTCTACACAAACCCCTCAATGCTTGAATACAAACATATGAAAATAATATTTCATATATTGAACTACGGAAACCCCTCAATACTTGAATAAAAACATTATTAGTAAAAATGATTTTATGCTCTTATAATTTAATAGTATTTAATATTTTTTAAAACTATAAATTATTATTAACTCAACACACTGATTTTTATTAATTAAATAATAATAATAATTAAAACATAATTATTTTTAAGCTATTACAATTTAATATTTAATATTGATCACTTATTAAATTATTTATAATAATAATAATAATAAACTATTATTAATTAAATATAATATTTTTTAATTAATTACAAAATAATAATAATTATAGATAATTATTATTATTAATATAGACATTTCTATTACTATGACAACTTCAACTCCAATATGATGTATCCACGATGAAAACAAAATGCCAAAATGACACAATTATGATGCAATATTATTTATCGAGTTGTTTTCTATGTCATAAAACAACACAACTAGTCCCTATTCATTTTGTTTTTGTCTGGGCTGCATGATTGATTTGCACATGAAGTTTCATGTGTAAGCTCCGGCGGCACACTGTGTCCATATCTAAGTAGGAAGGAGGAAGCTACGTCGTTGTGCAGGTCGAGCTCTGGAGAGGATCCAAAAACACGCTCAAAACCCCTGTAACAATATCATCTCGGAGTTAGAAGGCCCATTGTGTGTTGATGGAAACTGAGGATATCCATCAAAGGACGCGGCATAGGCACAAGCATAAAAGCTAGCATCCTCTCCTATTTGAAATCCAGTTGTAAGCTATATTCCCCCCCGCGCTATCTCTAGCCAAGAAACAACGCTCCGGGTCTGCGTGCTGCGAGAGCCACTGGGATTCGATCTCGCGTCGGGCGATATGGTTGAGCTAGGCAATGGCTTCGATGCAGTCCTCACATCCTGCCGACAGGCGATGCTCTGGGGCCCGCCTGTAGGCGATTGAAACCCATATCGACCTCGTGTCTACAACCCTTCCACGACAGAGGGAATTCTTCTATGGGTCGAAGGGCTCCCGATGCAGAACCCGCCTCCGGGAATGTGAATAACAACCAACAATATGACCGGTTCTTTCCTGTACATATTTCATTTGGTGAGCCTCAGACCCTAGCATACCTTATATTCGTCCAAAAAATGTTTTTCACTGTACCAGACTCGGAGCGTTCATGTGCTCTCTGGTAGCTTGATATTACTTTCCAGAATTATTACTGAGTGCTGTTCAAAACAAGTTTTCCGATGTGGAATTTCCATGCGACAGATCTGGAATAGTTCTCCTTTAAGGGCAGGTATCAACACTCATCTACAGGTGTAAATAAAATACCAGTGCCACTTATATCTTTAATAATATTCCCAGGTACCAAAATTGCTATGCATGTGTTGTAAATAAAATACCAGTGCCACTTATATCTTTAATAATATTCCCAGGTACCAAAAATGCTATGCATGTGTTATGTGCAGGCCCCCAAGAGTATGCAAATCAAGCATGGGTTCAGAAAACGCCTCACTCAATCAACAACTCCTGTATACCCCGAGTTAAACCCATGCATGTTGTTCAACCAAACAAACTGCTTAATAACACTCCCCTTTTAGAGAAATGAGAAGTTCAACCTTAGTGACTGTGGCTTCTTTACTCTTTCTAACAAAATCTCCACCTAACAATAAGCCAGATTCCCAAAAGGGCAGTCTCAGTTGACGTGCCTCGAGGATGACATCTTCCATTCTCGTCTGTTACTACTTATCCACTAGTATATTTGAAAAAATTGACTGCTCAGCATTTTGGACACACTTCCATAGGTTTCAGTCATCAGCTTCTTGGCTTCCTCAACATTGTGAATTTCCTTGACACTGCCCCACATTTCCTTTCGTTAATTACTGTTCCATCACCACCACAAATGTTACCAAAAGTGTGTACCTTCTTGTTGCGAAAACTGGAAGTTACCGGAGTAGCCTCAACATGAGTAGGGTGTGCAACAGGCGAGCCGCATTTCTGTCAAGCTCATTTTCAGAATGATCTCAATCCTCGGCATTCAGGGTTTGAATAGTTTTCCATTCTTCCATACAACTTTGCTCACAATCACATTAGTGGTAACTAGAATAGGAATTTCCCCACTCTTAAAATATCTCAAATCTTGTTCTGGCTCCTGTTGTGATCTGTTCTCGTGATATGAAGTTGCCCTTAGAATTTTTTTTTGGAACGTAGCCAGTATTCCAATGAGCCAGCACCCCTCTTTGTCTCCACAAAAACTAAAGTCAAAGCATGCTTTCCATGGATCCACTAGGTGACTTCTTTTCTCAGGCTCTTGGACAATTTCTACTCTCTGGACAACAAGATCTGTGTGTGCTTGATCCCACTCTAACAGTGCATGAGTGAAACTCAGATGCTGTCCCTTTATTCACATGACTGTCATCTCAAGGGTCACACTGGCGACAACAATGAAGAGACCTGGTGTCAACCGAATGGGTAACATGCCCCACATCTGAAGATTAATATTTTTATAGGGTAAGCAGTAAATAGAACATATAATTTGGATGGAATTCCTGTTATCCAGTTCAACTGAAAGATCGGCTATCAGTTAAAACTTCTACATTGCTGTGTTTTTTTTTTGGTTATAAAATACTATGTTTGGAATTTTTTCATAAGTTCTGGTGTGGATAGCAGACAATTATTATCATGGATAGTTTCCTGTCATTCACAGTTTTTGGCTCCCTGTTGTTGCTCCCTGTTTTTCACAACAGGAGATTGTAAATATAGATTAAATATGGAAGAATTTCTTAAACTGCGAGGAGCTCAGAGCTGCTACACATTACTTCAATTCCGATAATATTGTGTCCGAAAGCGGAGAGAAGGCTCCCAATGTTGTCTATAAGGGAAGAATGGATAACAATCAGTGGATTGCAGTGAAAAATTTCCCAAAGTAGCTTCGCCTGATACCAAGCAGTTTGTGGTATATTCCATTCCTTATGCTGAATTATCTGGTCTTCATTTTCAGATAGTTTTATGTATTCTGTTCTCCTCGGGAATTGTTTTACTGAGTTGTTGTATTCTTTTTAGGTATTGCAATAGTAGGAGGGTTGCTTGTGTACAAAATTTTGAGCTATCTATTCACTCTAAACTGTTCAACCCTTTGTCTAAAGTAGAATTATAAGTTAATTCAGTCATTCCTTTGTTAGGTAATTCTGTATGTATGTTTCAGTTTGTCTTTTCCTCATTTATTTATTCCTAAATACAGGAAGAAGCCTGGGGAGTTGGGCGGCTGCGGCATGAGAGATTGGTAAATTTAATAGGGTAATGTTGTGAAGGAGATGAACGACTTTCAGTTGCAGAGTACATGCCTGGGAATGGGTACAATCAACGAAATTTGTAAGTAGTATGTCTGGGTTTATCAGTGCAAATTTAGGTGATTCTGAGTATTTTAGTTCAATCCTTTCTAAGTTATTATCATTAATTTAGTGGAGATGCGGAGGTTGTTTTTAAGTTTAATCTCTTTCCCAATTTTTTATTTTGTTGGCGCACACATTGTCACCATTGCTATTCATTTACAATTTTTTTCATAGTGGTGTCAATTCGTGACACTTTTTCATAGGGTTAGCCAAAAAGTAACAGAAGAGCACAAATACAAGTTACACAAACACTTTAATATGGTAAGCCACAAAGGAACGGGAGTGCACAATTTTTTTTTCATAGTGGTGTCAATTCGGGACACTTTTTCATAGGGTTAGCCAAAAAGGAACAGAAGAGCACAAATACAAGTTACACAAACACTTTAATATGGTAAGCCACAAAGGAACGGGAGTGCACAAATGGAAGCAACATAAATATGACGAAAGGAACCATTTTATGGGGTTACAAAATGTATGCAATATTTGTTGATATGTACATAATTTCCTTTCTGCTTAGGAATAAATTACATTCAATTTCTGATAAATATGTTAAGAGTGTGTTCGAATATAACTTGGCATATCCATTTGGCTTTAGAGGGAAGGGTCCCTTCTCAGGCTACTAATTCCACATAGATGTAGTTTTTGTTTAAAACCATAAAGGTGTTGTTTTTATTCTATGGTTCTATGTTTTGTTATTGTTTGATTTAGTGTGTTGGGTTGACTTTCGATTTTACTGTAAGGGTTTTTGCAGTTTTTTTGGGGGTTTGATTTGATATGCGGGATTGGGGATTAGTGTCAAAGTATGGGTTTCCTACAACATTTATGGTTTTAGCTCAATTTTATAAATCTGACTTTGACTGATTTATGTTTTGTTAGATTAAGGAGATGGGTTGGAGTTTGGAAAGCGTGGATAAACTTGGAGAAGAATCTAATGATATGTGAAGCTTTAAATGGGCGATGCTATCCAAGAAAATTGCAAGGTAGGAGACTGAGTTGCACTTTCAAAAGTGCCCATAAATTTGAGTGAAGATTGCTAGGAGATGTGAGAATTTTAGGTAGTCGTGCTGAATATTGTAATGAGATGTGAGACTTTTAGGTAAGTTACTAAGTTGGAGACTAATCAGTATGAGTTTCAAAATCATGAATAACTTCTGGTGGAAATTATACACCTGAAGCTTTAAAGAGCCGATGCTATCACTGTAAATTGCTAGGTAGGATATGGATTGGACTTTGGAAAGCGTGGATAAAGTTGATGATTGCAAGGAGATGTGAAGCTTTATTGTGGATGATGCTATCCACGGAAATTGCAAGGTTGGAGATTAATTTGAAAAACACAAAGAAATTACATCTGAATTGACAGGTGTGGATGCTTTTTGCACACATTATAAACAATTACATGTCATTATGAATCACATTTAAAAGCTTTTACCAATAATTTGTGCTTTGTCTTACTCTATGATAAATATGAGAATAATAAAACCTTTTACTCTATGATAAATATGAGAATAATAAAACCTTTTACCTTGAGATTGTTAACACTTAATGCTTTAAAAAAGAAGTCCAAACATCATCGATATATCTTACATGAGGCATTGCATTTAATGGCTTTATTATATTTATTATGAAATCTAATCACTCACTTTTACACATTACCCATTTTTATTCAAGTTATTCCTTTGGGTGTTAGAATATCTAACATATGTAAAGTACATTCAATTCATATTGTGGAATGTTTATACCTTAGGTTTTATTCTCTTTTCTTCTAACTTAATTCCCTTCTTTTCCCACTAAAGAAAAATTTATGAAATTTCAGTCGTCTTTGGAGTGAACCATCTAGATGGCTCAAGGAAACGTATGAAGTGCCAGGTAGTGTCATTATGACAGAACCACATGTAGTAAAGGAAAAAGCAAGAGTGTTAGAGGCAGAAAATGAGAAAGTAGAGGTTGATCAAACTAGATTGTCACAAATGAAGCTTGCAATAAGTCTAATTGGTGTTGTCTTCTGTCCTCCATGACCACAATGACTGGACCAATTATATATGTAAGGTAAATTCAAACGCTTTAGTGGTGGCATGAAGGGTTATAGAAAGAAATCAATTATCTTTAGTGTTGGCATGAAGGTTTATAGAAGGAAATCAATTCGTTTTCATGATCATTATGTTTATTTTGTAGTTGCATGCCCAAATTTGTTGAGTCACCCAATTTCACACAAAGGTTGTATAGAATTCATTAAATCTAACTGAGAATGAGGATCTAAATCGTTGGCCCAAAAGACCATTGACTACATCTGGCTACATCACTTTAAATCCCCCCCCCCAAAAAAAAATCTCATGGTCTTTAAACAAAGTAACCACACCAAATCACTTCGTTGTTTCCTTTCCCCCGCTTCAGGGGTATGCTACTTAAGATGTAATATGGTGAATTAGTCTTAGCACCATACTACACCATACTACGTTGCAATTGAGATGCAAAAATAATTCAAAATTATTTATTACATTGGATTATGCTTGATAATTATGATGTAGTAGATGTAAATAGGACATAATTATGAAGTAATGAAACACACATACATACGAGACAAATTTATCAAAATAATTATATTTAACATTCTTTTATGACACAAACTCTATGCAATAAAAACTCAAATACGATGCATTTCACAACGTAACATCACAATGAGCACTACGGAAAATGAATCATTCACATTCAATGACGCAAATTCATGATGCTAAATCTTCTTGTTGTAGTAGTGCTTGTTCCTTCAAATCTTGAGATAGTTTAACCCATATGTAAATACACTTTTGAGAACGTAAGATAAAGAGAAGCTGAGGCTCATGACATATGAATTTCCTATAGGGGATCAAGATTCATTCAAGGAAATCTCATAATTTCTTTATAGGACTTATGAATTCGACCTATATTTTTTAAAGGGAATTTTTTTTTCCTGGAAATAACAGCTGTTTTGCTATTCAATTTTGAATCAAAGATAAATTTCCAATACATATAGGCTTGAAGCTATTACAACATACTCATTTTGAGTTTTATTCATGTCATTATGGGAATTGAACCTGGGTGGAGAGAATAACAATCATTCCTCACAACCATCCAAGCTACACTCAATTGACAGATTCGACCTATATAAGACAACACATTTGTTCATACTTAATGGAAGATAATTCCTTATACCATTTAGACAATAAGACAATGGTATTACAACACATGCATGGACTCTACATAACCACCTCAACATCATGCTTATCTTCTTTGAAAGTGAACTAACATTTTATCAAGTTTTGGGTAGTCATTTGGACTTACCCATATGGTTCTTAGGCTTCCTTATCCCAAGCCCTAATAATAATTTTGTCAGGAACTCTACCCAAAAAGTAACCTAATTTGGTGCAATGCCTCAACTAATCATACACAAGATCATATTTACTAACAAAAATTTCAATAGTGATTTTCGCTAGGAGTCTTAACACCTCATGAAAGACTTTTGATACAAACTTTCACATATGATGCTACTAAGTAATTTAATAATTTAATGTATCTGGGGAGGATAGCATGGGGTACCTAGGGAGGTACCTAAGGAGATAATGCATGTAATGTGGCCGTAATATTGGAATAGGCCCACTATGTAGTTGGAATGAAATAATATAATTATAAGGGGTAGTTGGCATAAGACCCTTGGGAATACTCATGAGAAAGTATAAACAAACATGAGTATCATTGTATTGGATATGTTTTGAATTGTATTTTCTTGTAGCAAGCATGTCTTGTGGAGGTATTCCTTCCATAAGGAGTATTTGATGGTGTTACCCTACCTTAAGGGTTCTTCTCTCTATATTCTTAGTGTTGTTCACAGTGAATGTTTGGTATCTTGGTGTTTGGGGTTTATTTTCGAAGTTTTATGGTGGATTCTGTCTTATATATTTGAATTTTTACTACAAGTGGTATCAAAACTCTTTCTTGAGAATGAAGTGGGAGAATTTTTGGGTACAAAGTGGGAGATTTTTTTTTCTTTTTCCATATTTTTTATGAGAAAAAGAGGACGACAATATTCAGGTAGATTTATGAATTTTTATGTATAATTTGAATTAACTCGACATATATATGAATTACTCTTGAAAAAATACCCAAACTCAGAAAAAATATCGTCCAAAACTGATTCTGGAAAGTGGAGATGTCATCAATTCAAAATCTACAATTTTTTTAGAGTTTTTCGGTGATGACCACTAATTTCGCAGATTGGATATGTTTTGACAGAGTGCACAAATTCTAGTCAAACTAGTTCTATTAGATCCATAAAAGCCATGAAATTTCATAATCGAGGTCATAATAGTCAATTTGGTAAGTACAACTGAAGTTAAGATCATTTTGCAATTTCAACCTCAAACCCTAACTACACAAAGGAGCTCCATTGAAAAATAAGTGATTTTCTTTAAGACCCTAGTACTATTTTTGGTTTTCAAGCAAGATGTTTTTCAATGAAAAATATGATGGCCCTAATTTTGTAAAATGCATAAAAAATAGGAATTCAATGTTAAAATATTCGATGTGCTCATTTTACCATAGACAATATCACTATTGTCACCCAACCATAGGCACACAACCACCCTCGAGCACCATAAAATTTTCTAAATAGAATGATTCCAAAAACATCATTATAACCAATAGATAACCAAGAGAGCGCATTTTTATCCAAAGATAGCTTACCGGAAATAAAGTCCCAACGCCACATAACAAGAACAATACTCCACTGCAGCAATTGTAGTTACGAAGAATACCACCAACAATATAAGAATACCACCAATAATGTCACCAAGAATACCACCAAGAGATACTAGAAGGTAGGACACACATTTTAGGATAGATGGCGCTAGAGAGAGAGACCAAGAATCACCTCAGAGTATCCACCTTCCTATCTTGCAGCTGCAGTTCCAAACTTGCGCTATCCTTGAATGAGAGAGTGAGTGAAGTGAGTGTGTACAAATGAGCTAAATCATCTCTTATGTATAGTGGTTCTTGTCACTTGTCTGAGCTGACTTATCCTTTAGAAGCTAATACTTTATCTTGGACACAGGCTTCGTCAAAATATCAACTATCTTCTCATTGATGGAGATGTACTGGAGAATCACTTCTCCCTTCTAGACTTTATCATGAAGAAAATAGTACTTGATCTCAATGTTCTTCGACCTGTCATGGAACACAGGGTTCTCTGAAAGCTTCACACAGCTCTGATTATCACAATATATCACAATCGAATCCAACTCTTGGTCAAATATTCCAAAAACCATCTTACAAATCCATAGTGCTTCCATACAAGCATCACAAGCTGCAATATACTCTACTTTTGCAGTACTGAGTGCAACAAAATTATGTTTCCTGCTAGCCCATGATATCATACCAGAGCCCAAACTGAAACATACAACTGAAATACTCTTTCTGTCATTTTCACTCCCTTCCCAATCTAAATCAATAAATCCATGTAGTTGTACATCACTGTTTGAGGCATATCTTAAACCATAGTTTACCGTCCCACAAAGATATATAAAAATATGCTTTGTAGCTATCCAATGTTCATGTCTAGGTTCCACTTGGAACTGGCTCAACGTGTTCACAACAAAGCAAATGTCTGATTGGGTACTAAGCAAATACATCAATGATCCAATAAACTATCAGTACATGGACGAGTCTATTGGATTAGAATCAGAGTCTCTCGACTTCTTCAGATCTGTCACCATGGGAGTTGCCATGGATTTTCAATCCATCATCCCAAACTTCTGAAGAATCTTTACAACATACTTAACTTGCCCCAAGAAGATTTCACCACCCTTTTGCTATACTTCTAGTCCTAAATAATAACGCATGAGACCAAGATCCTTCATATTGAATTCAGAGGCCAGCTCCCTCTTACACTGAATAATGAGAGGCTCTGCACCTGTAGGAAACAAATCATCAACATATAGTAGTTGGATCATAGGTGCATCATTTTCAACCTTGTAATAAGGATATGGATCAACATAGGTCTTGGAAAATCCAATTTTCATCAAGTAACTGTCAATTCGTGCATACCAAGCTCTCGGAGCTTGGTTTAGTCCATACAAGGCCTTCTTTAATATGCATACATGGGTTTCTCTCGAGTGTACCTCAAAACCTTGAGGTTTCTCTCTTTATACTTCTTCCTCAATTACTCCATTGAGAAAAGCGGTCTTTACATCCATCTGATATAAACTCCAACCCATGGATGCTGCAAGAGATATGATGGATCTAATAGAGGTGTATCTGGCAACTGGAGCAACGCCTCATCATAGTCTTCTCCCTCCTGTTGGGAGAACCCTATAGCCACGAATATTTTCTTGTATTTATCGATACTCCCATCTGCCGCATGCTTTATTGTGTAAACCCATTTTGAAGTGACTACAAACTTTATATCATAGCTTCCTTCCATTCTTTCTTATTGACTACTCCTTCAAAGGTGGAAGGTTCTGCATTGAGATGTTATGGAGAACATGTAGTTTCTTCCTTGGGACCTTCATGTTCTTCTTCATTGTTGGTATCCATGGAATCTTATATAGATTTCTTGAAGCCAATCTTTTCATCAAAAATCACATCTCTGTTGGTTTCAACCTTTTGTTAACCTGGAACATAGATTCTGTAATATTTTAATGACTCACTATATCCAACGAATATGCCCTTCTTTCCTGAAGGTTCCAACTTCTTTCTTTTGTCCTTGGGAACATGAATATAGATAGGACAACCAAAGATCCTCAAGTGTTCAACACTTGGATTCTTTCTGGAGTCATATTCTTCAATATATGATTATGACTTCTATTCTGAACATATACGACTGACATAACTACTTCTCCCCATAGAAACATGGATAAATTCTGGTCATTCATCATTGCCATTAATAGATTATTCAATGGATCGATTATTTATTTTTTCTACACCATTTTGTTGAGGATTGTAGGGAGTAGTGAGCTCCCTCTTAATCCCGACCTCTCTGTAGAATGTATTGAAATCATCTGAGGTGTACTCTCTTGCTTAGTGAGGAGGTTGACATTGGTCCACACACATATGAGTGAACGATGTCCAAAAACTTCTTTTGCTTTACACGCTTCCTTTAGAATTGGTACTCTGTGAGATCACCTGCCTCACCACTTAATGGAGCCATCTTCTCCATGTTTTGCAATTGTCATTGTAGCTCCTTCTCAGAGCTATTGCCTGTGACCTTTCCGGAACAAGAACAACAAGAGAAAAAGTATTTCCAATAACATTTTCATAGAAACATATCTATGGTATAAAGGATGGTAATCATCATAGAATTACCAAGGTGACCTGCCCGAGAACAAGAAATGTCTCCTAGAGGAGATGTTAGTGCATTTTCAAAAAAGTGCAATAAGCATCTATATCAATGCAACCAAGTATACCTAGTAGTAATACAACCTTTCAAATATTGTTGTCACAACTATCATACTTGATATGTGCAAATTAACAATTTGATCAATCAAACCTAGAACTTGGAGCCTCAACTGCTTGTTCCTATGAATGTACTGAATCCAAGATGATTTCTTGGACAAGGTCTTCTTGTACATTCCCTGGAAAACACACTCATTCTTTGTTGGATGATATAACATGAAAAACATATACAAGTGCATACCTTTGAAATTTGCAGCATCGTTCATCTTGTCTTCTAATTTGAAACTAGACACCACCTGGACAAGAAGAGGTTAGAAACTGAATAAAAAATGTTCAATGATTAGAACAAGCTATAAACTATGAAATTTCAACTTTGACCACAAAATCAGTTTTGACCAAAAGTCAACTGTTGACTTTGACTTTGACCAATCAACGTTTGACTTTGACTTTGACCCAATAACTCAAACTTGACGTTTTTGTTGGTTGAGGGCACCAGGGGTTGCGCTAGGCTAGGGTTCACTAGAATATCCAGAAATTAATTCCAACGCTTTATTTAAGGTTCCCAAAGAGTTGGATTAGGGTTTGTTGCAGTTGCAAAATCAGAAACCCTAGTTGTAGCTACAACTGGTGCCACAATGTGCTTGACAAAGAACTACCACTCTACCTTCCAACGGTTACTCTACCTTCCAACTGTTAGACTGTCCTGAAGGTGGTGTGAGCCCATAACCTGTTAAAATATTCGATGTGCTCTTTTTACCATATACAATATCACTATTGTCACCCAACCATAGGCATGCAGCCACCCCTGAGCACTATAACCTTTTCTAGATAGAATGATTATCGAAGCAGCCCTATAAACAATAGATAACTAATAAAGCACATCTTTCTCCAAAGATATCTCACTGGATAGAAAGTCCCAAAGCCACAAAACGAGAACAATACTCAATTGTAGCAGTTGTAGTTGTCGTTGCAGTTACCGAGAATACCACCAAGAATGTCACCAAGAATACCACTAAGAGATACTAGAAGGTAGGGCACACATCTTAGTCTAGATGGCGCTAGCGAGAGAGGCCAAGAATCACCCTAGACTATCCACCTTCCTATCTTACTGCTGTAGCACCAAACTTGCGCTATCCTTGACTGAGAGAGTGACTGAAGTGAGTGTGTACACATGAGCTAGATCATCTCTTATTTATAATGGTTCTTGTCACTTGTTTGGGCCAACTTGTCCTTTTAGAAGCTAATACTTTAATAATAATTATTTTACTGAGCTGACTTGTCTTGTAGGGTATTTACACATCTATTTAGGGTTTCCCTTGCTTCCAGAATATTCTATTCTAGCCAAAGGTTACACATGGAGGTTAATACCTCTCGCAGCTACCATAATATCAACAATAAATAGGGGGAAGTTGTGACTAGCGTGGACATATATGAATTCAAAAGGTGATGCATAAACTTGGTGGAATTATCTTAGCAATGACAAGAAGAAGGCACTTTTCAATGAAGAATATGAAAAATTATTTTTAGACAGGTGGTCTCATGTTGTGAAGAAGGATAAGAAGAGCACTAGGGATTTATTTTCATGTGACAACTTCATATTATAGGTTTATGGATGTATTCAATAAGAGAAGGTCACTGTTTCTATTAACCCTAGTTGAAAATATAATTTCATCAATGTTAATTTGGTTAAAACATTGCAAGTTTCCACAAAGAATATTCAACGCACACATGTTGAAGGTAAAAATATTCAAATTTTCAAATATTTGAAGATTGCCATGGATAAATACGTGTTGCATTCAGATATTTATGCTAGAGATATGGATGATGTGGGTATTGTTTTGGGATATCCTTGGATGGAATTAGTTGGTACACTTAATATTAATGTGCAAAAGAAAATTTCGAAGTTGTGTTGCAAGAAAAAGAACATTACATTGCAATATATTTCTCTTATTAAACATGAAGGGCACAAGGAGGCACATGAAAAAAGTACTTGTAGGGAAACAAATTGTAGTATCTCATGACACATCAGATGAAGAGTCCAGATTCAAAAGAAGAGCCGATAGAAGCATTTGATAAAAAGACAAAGGAAGAACATAAACATGAAGACGAATATAGGGAAATGCGTGTTGAAGACTCAAATAAAGAAGAATCAATAAATCAGGCTTTTGTATATCACCACCCACAACACTCAAAGAAACAACAGTCGTCAAGGTAAGGGCATGAGCCTCAACAAATTTACTATGGATCAACATGGAACTAGAGAGGCAACTAACATGGATGCACATGGAGGACTAAAAACAATGAATGGAGATATCAAAGTAACAAAGCGAAGACATGTATTCCAAAGAGAAACTAGAATCAAGATCGAGAAAATGCCATAGTTGGACCCTATGTCTAGATTTCACTAGGATGGATGGATGCTTGTGCATGGTACCGGTTGACTACATTGCTTAGTAGATCATATTATATGGCTTCTTCCCATGTTTCGAGGACAAAACATGTCAAGGGGGATGGAATGTAATGTATTTAGGGAGGATAATATGGGGTAATATAGGGTACCTAGGGGGG
>JZKD02S1184419.1:38703-61460 GCA_000966675.3 Picea glauca | reverse complement strand
CGGGGTCAGAAATTTTTGCAGAAAAATGATATGGATGAATGTGATAAGGGAGAAGAGATGAATCTAATGGAATAGGTCTCAAATAATGGTGAAAAATTTTCTAGACTTTTTTTTTACAGCTGCGGGGTTATACTTCGGTCTGAAGAATGCTGTAGTGTTGAAATCCCCAAATTCTTAACCAGAAAGAAATGTGTATTTACTTGGCAACCCGAACACAGTTGCGCGACAATAGATCTGGCCGGTTTAATTTGTTTATGTTTATGTTCCCCAAGGGTTAGGTATTCAAGGGTTCTACAGACAAGGGTTTTCCATGTGCTATAGCTCTCTGATATACGTGCGGGGTCCAAAAGTAGTACTCGACCCAAAATCTCAGGGCACTAACTAAGGAGGATAGACCGTACCCTTAGCCGTACTACCCGACTACCCAGGTACTAGAGAGTATCTTCTTGAGTGCTATTCTTAGTGACACTATAGCAGTCCGGCGGCTGATAGGTTTATCTAAAGAGGGCTTTAAGAAATCTAGGCCGATCCGTATACATGTGCTATCTGATGCGCTACCACTCGAAGGGGTACCAACAGGGGTTACAATGGTGGCCAATAGATGTGCGCTTAAGAACCACTTGTATTTCCTGCGTGTATGAATCCCTCAACCACGGGTTTATGCGCGTAACGATAGATCTCTGTGGCTTAAATACGCCAGAATACGTCTCTACCCTGAAAAAAAAAATACCCACAATTTATGCCAAGGAAAGTGCTCTGATACCACTTGCAAGATACCAAATATAATAAATACGCAGAACAGAAATAAAATGTTAGAAATGGAAGAATAACAGTAATATAACCAGCATAATCTCCACAATAACACAGAAATAATATGAGAACAACAACTGAAATAGCAATTTGATTCAGAAAGAAATGTTCACAGGCCTCTTCGAGGGGGCAACCTCCAGTCGAGCAGCGCTCTGTTACAATAATCTCCAAGCTAGGGTTTTCATACCCTCAACCCTTATTTATACTAAATATGTCTATTAAGAGAAGCATCTAGAGGAATATCCTTCTAGAAGCGGAAGCTTCTATCATGTCTTCTTACATCCGCCTTATTCTATTTTATTGAAAGGCCTTATTAATATTGACCTTTATTACATCCGAATACATTGATCTACCTATGTGCGAGTTAGGACCTTACAACCTTGTTTTGACCTTGACAAGCACCATCAAAATGTCCCCAAGGAACATATTTATCCACTTGAAATTCACCCAAGCCTCTGGTGACTTTTTGCTTGGGAATCTCCTTGTAAAATGGAAGTAAGTCCATCAACCAAGACGAGACCTGGAAGGTTAGAAGCTGAATGTCCTCAAACTAAGAGGCATTCCTAGTAAGCCAAATTTCCCACAGAACCAAAAAAGGCACTGCTCGTAGACAATCTAATTCCTTCCTTGAAAACCAAGATTGAAAGAAAGCTTCAATATTCAAACCATGCCATAATGATTCAAAACCAAGAAATCCTCAACTTCTCTACAAACCTGACATGAATAAGAACAATGCAAAAATATATGGGGGTTAGATTCTTCGTGGAGTTTGGACAAGGGGCACTTGCTAGGACCAACCTTACCTCTTCCTTGTAAAAGATCCCAAGTTAGGACTCTGTTTGAGAGGGATAACCACATGATAAATTTTGATTTAGGTGGTGCCTTCACTTTCCATGGAGTTTTCCACCACCCCAAACTGCTTTCTCACCCATTGAAACCAGAGCTTGATACCCTAGCTTTGTGGTATAGTAACCTCCTTGCTTATTAAAGCCCCAAATAAGTTCATCAAAATTTTCACAAAGTCTGATGTGAACCTATGTAGTTCAACTACAAAAAGTTCCAAATGCCTTGCAAGCTCGCCATCCAATCCTAGATCATCCGAGCTCGACCAACCTTGTTTCCGCATAACTGTTTCCATAGCCTTATTTATTGAACAGAGGGTCATTCGCCCAATCTCTCTTAAATGTCGGACCAAGTCTCTCAGAAGGAATATATTCCTATTACAACCCATTATTGCATCTACCCCAATTGTAACTTGTGTTCCATCACCCACCTACCAGGCCAGATGAGAGCCTATGATAGGAAAATACAAATACATAACCTTCCACTGGTTAGACAATTTTTGAATCGATTTGTGCTCTTTCATAATCTAAAGAATTATGGGCTATATACTTCTGAATTAAGATCACACTCCAAAGATTATCCTTTGTAAGTGCATTCCATAAATATTTTTCAACCAAAGAATGGATAAAAACATGAATGTGATTTAAGCCCCACCACACCCAAAAGCCTTAGGACCAACCAACTTCTACCACCTAACCAAATGTGATCATTTAAATTCACTACTACCTTGCCAAAGGAAATTATGATAGAATTTTTGAATTTTCTCTAGTACACCTTTTGGAATATGCATAAGAGTGTGTAATAAACATGTATGGCCTCTAGGAATGACTCTACTAGGACCAATATTCCCCCTCTTGACAACCATCGATTGCATAAGAGAGAAATTCTTTTCTTGATTTTGGAAACCAACCACCACCAATCTGCCTTCCCATAACAATTATGATTTAATATAAAACCCAGGTACTTAATTCCATCATTTAAGTCCAGGTGATGACAAGGGAAAAACATTTTGAAATCAACCCCCTATTCCCCAGTCATGCCTGAAGTAGAAAAGGAAACTTAACATCATTCACATCCATACTTGTTTCCTTGTTATATAATTGAAGTAATTCCTAGAACTGTGATCCCTCTCTATATGATCCAAAGAGAAATAAAATAACATCATCCACAAAAATAAAATGACACAATTCTTCCCTCCCTATACTGAAACCTTGAATAAACCTCACCCTCATTGCCTTCAGAATAGACCTTCTCAATCCTTCTTCTACCAAAAGAAAAAGACATGGAAAAAGAGGGAATCCCTACCTTAGTGTTAAAATATTCGACGTGCTCGTTTAACCATAGACAATATTACAATATTGTCACCCAACCATAGGCACACAACCACCCCCAAGCACCATAACCTTTGCTAGATAGAATGATTTTGGAAGAAACACTAGAACCAACAGATAACCAAGAGAGCACATCTTTCTCCAAAGATAGCGCACTAGACAGAAAGTCCCAAAACCACAGAACAAGAACAATACTCAACTGAAACAGTTGCATTTTCACTTGCCAAGAATACTACCAAGAATTTCACCAAGAATACCACCAAGAGATACTAGAGGGTAGTGTGGATATCTTAGGCTAGATAGTGCTAGATAAAGAGACCAAGGATCACCCTAGAAGATCCACCTTCCATTTTTGCAGCTGCAACTCCAAACTTGCACTATACTTGAGAGAGTGAGTGAGGTGAGAGTGAGTACAAATGAGCTCAAGCACCTCCTATTTATAGTGCTCCCTATCACCTGTCTAGGCCGACTTCTCTTTTTGGAGGGTAATACTTTAATATAATTTATTCTACTGAGATGAATTGTCTTCTAAGGATTTTACACATATGTTTAGGGTTTCTCTTGCTTCCAGAATATTCTATTCTAGCCAAACGTTACACATGGAGGTTAATACCTCCCGCATCTACCATAATATCAACACTCCCTCCTAGATAAGGAGGTATTAATTGTAATGGTCTCAAACAAATCTATCCATTTCACATGGTATGGGCAAGGCTCACATAGTCTTGTAGACCATTCTATGGGTAGGATCATCATAGCCACACAAGCTATCTCATGATCATGCAGATCAAGTCACAGGCATAATCATCACTGTCCATATAGTTGTAAATCACCTCCAACACTACTAGTAGTCTCCATGGAAATCAGGTAGTAGCACATAGTTAGTACAATTCCATCCAATAGATCACAACAATGTCGATCCATAACAGTACACAACTGCTATCCAGTGGTACATAACCACTCCTAGTAGTGCACAACTATCTAGTGACACTCAATCACTACTAGTGAAATACATCCACCGCAATAACACATAGCTACTGTGTAGAGACCCATAGTCTCCACTGCAATCAACTAGTATCTACACAAGCTATCACCATGCAGTACAATAGTCTCCTGGTATCAAATCATATCATCGTCTACATCATCTCTCGAGGCCATACTCCATTTGAGTAATCAGGCATGATGCTGAATAAGTCATGTGTTGAACCTAACGCACTCAACAGAGTGTCTCGCATAGGTCACTCACTGAATAGAGTGATATAGGGACAATTCTTCCTATCCTGGTCATTGACTGTGACACATGAAGAATGACTGTCCCAATAGATGCTGAAAGCCCTGCATTGGGATACAAGGACTATTCTTCTAATTCGGACATACGTCCTAGAAGAATGTCTGTCCTCTCAGATGCTAAAATCCATGCCATGGGCTATAAGGACCATTCTTCTAATTCAGACATACACCCTAGAAGAATGAATGTCCTGGACCATTTTCCCCCTTTTGGACACTACTGTGAACTTGGGGAAAAGGTTTGTCCTGTACCAATATCCCCACTCTGGTCACTACTATGAACTCAGGGAGACAAATCATTCTACCTGTCCGAGAAAATCCCCAGGAGAATAGATGTCCTAAACCATTCTACCTATCCAGGAAATTCCCCAGGAGAATAGCTTTCCATGGTACATCAACAATCTTCCAACCTAGACCATTCTCCACAGGGATAATTTCTGTCGACCAACAATCTATTCTACTTGGACCATTATCCACCTGGAGAATAACTATCCACCAACACACTGACTATCCATGATGCCATATATCAACACTCCCTCACAACCGAGGAATTCATCTCCTCCCTTTCAACCAAGGGAGGTATCTCCACTATATCATCTCTAATCCATACTAGCATGATGTGAATGCATCATATCTAAGATGTATTGGCATGATGTGGAGTATCATCTACATCATGTCTAAGTCGTACTAGCATGATGCGAATGTATCATATCTAAGCTATACTGGCATGATGTAGATCAATGTCTCTGCATCATCTCTAATTCATACTAGAATGGTGTCAATGCACCATCTCTAAGTTGTACTGGTATGATGCGAGTCATATGCATCATCTCTAAGCTATTCTAGGATGATGCTAATGCATCACATCTAAGTTGTACTAGCATGATGCATCTCAAGACATCTGTATCATATCTAAGATGTACTAGCATGATGCTGAAGCATCATATCTAAGATGTAATATCATGATACAGATCAAAACTCCCTCTCAACTAAGGGAGAAATCTCCACAAGTCCCATCTTGTCCCTCAAGTATGTAAACTTTATCTCGGACATAGGATTTGTCAAAATATCAGTTGTCTTCTCATCGGTGGATATGTACTGGAGAATCACTTATCTCTTCTATAAAATAGTACTTGATCTCAATGTGCTTCGACCTTTCATGGAACACGGGGTTCTCTGAAAGCTTCACACAACTATGATTATCACAATATATCACAGTCAAATCCAACACCTGATCAAATAGTCCAAAAACTAGCTTATGGAGTCATACTGATTTTGTACAATAATCACAAGCTGTAATACACTATGCTTCCGCAGTGCTGAGTGAAACAAAATTCTGTTTCCTACTAGCCCATGATATCATAGCAGATCCCAAACTAAAACATATACTAGAAGTACTCTTTCTGTCATTTGCACTCCCTGCCCAATCCAAATCAGTAAATTCATGCAGTTGTATGTCACTGTTTGAGGCACATCTCAAACCATAATTTAGTGTCCTACGAAGATATCTCAAAATTTTCTTTGTAGCTATCCAATGCTTATGTCTAGGTTCCACCTGGAACTGGCTCAACGTGTTCACAAAAAAGAAAGTGTCTGGTCGGGTATTAACTCAATACATCAATGAGATAATTAAATGCCAGTACAGGGATGAGTCTACTAGGTCAGATTGAGAGTCTCTCAACTTCCTCAGATCTGTCACCATGGGAGTTGCCATGGGTTTGAAATTCATCATCCCAAACTTCTAAAGGATCTTTACAACATACTTCCCTTTCCCTAGGAAGATTTCATCACGCTTCTTCCATAATTCTAGTTTCAAATAATAATGCATGAGACCAAGATCCTTCATATTGAATTCATAGGCTATCTCCCTCTTACAATGAATAATGAGAGGCTCTGCATCTGTCAAAAAACAAATCATCAACATATAGTAGCCGGATCACAGGTGCATCATTCACAACCTTGTAATAAGGATATGGATGAACATAGCTCTTGGAAAATCCAAGTCTCGTCAAGTAACTATCAATTCGTGCATACGGAGCTCTTGGAGCTTTCTTGAGTCCATACAAGGACTTCTTCATACATGGGTTTCTCTCGGGTGCACCTCAAAACCTTGAGGTTTCTCTATGCATACTTCATCCTCCATTACTCCATTGAGAAAAGCAATCTTTACATCCATCTGATGTAAAATCCAACCCATGGATGCTGCAAGAGATATGATGGATTTAATAGAGGTGTATATGACAACTGGAGCAAAAGTCTCATCGTACTTTTCTCCCTCTTGCTGGGAGAACCCTCTAGCCACAAAGCTTGCCTTGTATTTATCGATACTCCCATCTACTGCATGGTTTATCTTGTAAACGCATTTTGAAGTGACTACAAACTTTCCTTCAGGTCTAGGTACAATTTCCCATACATCATTTTTCATGATGGATTGATCTTCTTCCATCACAGTTTCCTTCCATTCTTTCTTCTTGATTGACATCCAAAGATCCTCAATTGTTCAACACTTGGATTATTTCTGGAGAAAGCTTCTTCTTGAGTCACGTTCTTCAATATATGATGGGGAATTCTATTCTGAACATATACGACTGTCATATATGCTTCTCCCCATAGAAACACATATATATTCTCGTCATTCATCATTGCCTTTATAGATTTTTCAATGGATCGATTCTTTCTTTCTTATACACCATTCTGCTGAGGATTGTAGGGAGTAGTGAGCTCCCTCTGAATCCCGACCTCTTTGTAGAATGTCTTGAAATCATCTGAGGTGTACTCTCCTGCTTAGTGAGTAGGTTGACATTGGTCCACACACATCTGAGCGAATGATGTCCAAAAAATCTTTTTCTTTACACTATTCCTTTAGAATTAGTACTTGGTGAGATCACCTACCTCACCACTTGGTGGAGTCATTTACTCCATGTTTTGCAACTGTCACTCTAGATCCTTCTCAGATTTATCGGCTGTGACCTACCCAAAACAAGAACAACAAGAGAAAAAGTATTTCCAATAGAACTTTCATAAGAACATATCTATGGTAACAAGGATGGTAGTCATCATAGGATTTACCAAGGTGACCTGCCTGGGAGAAAAACAAGAAATAAATCCTAGAGGAGATGTTAGTTAATTTTGCAAACAAGTGCAATAAGCATATATATAAATAGTACTTATATGCCACCAAGTATACCTAGCAGTAACATAACCTTTCAAATATTGTTGTCACAACTATAGTGTTTACTTCAACTACCAAACTTGATATGTGCAAATTGAAACTTTAAAATTTAATCAATCAAACCTGGAACCTGGAGCCTCAACTGTTAGGGATGGTGCGCTTGTTCCTCTGAATGTACTGAATCCAAGATCATTGCTTGGACAAGTTCTCTTGTACATCCCCTGCAAATACATTCATGTTTTGTTGGATGATATAACTTAGAAAGCATATACAAGTACATACCTTTGAATTTTGTAGTATCGTTCATCTTGTCTTCTAATTTGAAACTAGACACCATCTTGACAAGAAGAGGTTAGAAACTGAATAAAAAAGGTTCAATGATTAGAATAGGGTAGAAACTATGAAATTTCAACTTTGATCACAAAAATTAATTTTGACCAAAAGTCAATCTTTGACTTTGGATTTGACTAGTGAACCTTTGACCAATGAACCTTTGACTTTGACTTTGAACAGTCAAACTTTGAGTTTGACCCAAAAAATCAAACTTGACATTTTTTCTAGCTGAGGGCACCAGAGGGTGCGCTAGTCTAGGGCACACTAGAATACCAACAAATTAGGTCCAACACTTCACTTAAGTTGCCCAAAGAATTAGATTAGGGTTTGCTGCAACTGCAAAATCAAAAACCCTAGTTGGAGCTGCAACTGGTGCTATAATGAGCTTGACAAATAATTCCCTCTCTGCCTTCCAATGATTAGACTATTATGAAGGTAGTGTGGGCCCATAACCTATTAAAATATTCGATGTGCTCATTTAACCATAAACAATATTACAATATTGTCACCCAACCATAGACACACAACCACCCTCGAGCACCATAACCTTTTCTAGATAGAATGATTCCGGAAGCAACACTAGAACCAACAGATAACCAAGAGAGCACATCTTTCTCCAAAGATAGCAAACCAGATAGAAATTCCCAAAATCATATAACAAGAAAAATACTCAACTGCAGGAGTTGCAGTTGAACTTGCCAAGAATACAACCAAGAATATTAGAATACCACCAAGAATGTCACCAAGAATACCACCAAGAGATACTAGAGGGTAGTGTGCATATCTTAGGCTAGATAGCGCTAGATAGAGAGACCAAGAATCACCCCATAAGATCCACCTTCCATTCTTGTAGCTGGAACTGAAAACTTGCACTATACTTGAGAGAGTGAGTGAGGTGAGAGTGAGTACAAATGAGCTAAAGCGCCTCCTATTTATAGTGCTCCTTGTCACATGTCTAGGCCAACTTCTCTGGAGTGTAATACTTTAATATGATTTATTCTACTGAGTTGACTTGTCTTCTAGGGTTTTTACACATCTGTTTAGGGTTTCTCTTGCTTCAAAAATATTCTATTCTAACCAAAGGTTACACAGGGAGGTTAATACCTCCTGCAACTACGATAATATCAACAATTATCCCTCTATAAGGATTATAAAATATGGAGTCAATACCATTTATCAATATTTCAAAGGAAGAAGTAGTTACACAACACATTATCCACCTAACAATAGGTAGTGAGAACCCAAGATGCAAAAACAATAATCGAAGATACAACCACGATACTTTGTCATACACCTTTGATAAATCAAGCTTGATTACAACTACTAACATGCATGGAAATTTTATAGAATGATGACTCTCTTGTGCTGTACCAATGGCCTCGTAGATTTCTCTTCCTTGTATAAATCCAAACTGTTCGAGCGAGATGCATTTAGAAAGAATTGACTTCAACCTGGATGCTACCACTTTTTCAATTATCTTGTACATGCAATTGCACAATGAGATAGGTTGAAATCCATTGAAAGACTCTATACAGTCCTATTTTGGAATCAATGCTATAAAGGTTTCATTAAATTGCAATCCCTCCTTCTAGAAGTTCTTAGCTCATCCACCACTCTCAACGAATCCACACCCATCATATCAAATAATTCTGTAAATAACTTCAACGACCACCCATCAGGTCTAGGGCTCTTGCCCTTATTAAAAGACTATAAGATAGCAAAAAAATCCTCCTTAGTCATGGGAATGTACAAGTCCTCACTAAGATCCCCATTAATCATTCTCAAAAATAGGAGATGAATTTTAAAATATCAATCAAATTCACCCTCTCCGGTTCTTTGTACAACCCTTCAAAATGTTTAAGCCCAAGTTCTTCCAAGCCTTTAAAGCCTCTGGTCTTAGTATCACCTTGATATTGAATTTACCAAATAGTATTAAGATTCCTTTTATGGTTGGTGAAGGAGTGAAAGAAATTAGTATTATTATAACCCAACTCGATCCAAGTAGCTCTGCTCTTAATTTGCTAGTTTGTCTCCTTGTCCAACAATAGTTTGGTCCTATTTTCCTCAAGTTATTTCAATCTAGCTAATTGGTCCACTCTATTGGTCCACTCTAGAACCATCAACAAGACATTCTACCACATCCTCCACTTCTCTTTCCACTTCCCCCAAATTGTGATATCGAGACTTGTATCTTTCCCTTGCCTAGGATTCCACTTCCTTCTTAATATTTTTTAGATACAAAAAAAAATGTTCACCAACAGAGAGGTCCAAAGTGGAATCAAAGGGATTTAAATTTTCCTTAACCATCCTAGTAAAACCTCTTCCTTCAACCACCCCATATTGAAATAGAATGGGGTTCTAGGTATGATTTCATCAAGTTTAAGCTCAAGGAATATATGAAAGTGATCCAAGCACTCTTCGAATCAATCTAGGATCTGTAACATGAAATCATCTACAAAACACAATCATGTACCACAATTCTATCCAATCATTTGAACATCGCTTCCCTTCCAAAATCGTTATTTCTCCAGGCGGGACATAGTTTAATTGGAGCGAAATCTACTAGTCCACTAGCTTCAAAACTATTAGACAAAACCCCACAAGACGATCATCCCTAGCACTATCCCCCCATAATTCTCTTTTTTTCAAGGTAAATTTCAAATCTACACCCATACTTCTCTTCTGTTCAACACAAAGTTCAAATTTTCCCCCATAATAAGGTTTTTAGACTTAAATCATTGGAAATTGAGCACCCCATCCCAATATTTTTGTCTCTCATCATATGATCCATAAACATTAATCACTGTAACAGATAGCCCTAAAATCTTTTTACAAATTTTTTCACACAAACCTAAGGAGAATGCATAAGAGTTCATTAGAGTAATGTTGTGATTCCACCACGTGGTTAACCCCTGAGACAAACCATCTGAATAAACTACAAGAAAATCCCATTTCCCCAAAACCTTCCTTAGTTTAGTCACCAAGAAATCCTGATCCATATTTTATGAGAATAACAAAATAAATACATATTATTGAAATATGTTTAACACAAAATAATAGAGATACAGTAAAACTAGTTTCTATTTAATAAGGAAATAAGCTGAATCTGTAAAATGCAACGGAAAATAAACTTGCTGGAATGGTGGTGGCTTATCTCTGAGAAGAGATGTGACAACTGCGCTCATTTGAAAGAAGATGATTACAATGAGGCTCTTAAGGAATTTTTACAATAAGCATGAATGCCAAAACCCTAGACATCCAAAAACCTAACCCTAGGAGATGAAGCGCCAAAATCATGTGGGCCCCATTGGGGTAAGCTAGTACATCAACTTTATGAGGTCGTAACGTTTGGATACGATCTCCATTTTAGGAGAACAATAGCTCCTTGGAAAGGTATATCCGAGGACTACACACATTGTAGTTATAATATGAATCTGTCTACAGTTTGATTGTGGTGAGCCCTGAAAACACATTTTAGGGACTCAAAACGACTCCGGAAGTGGGGGACCCGAAAAATAGGAAAAAAATGCTAAATGGGAAACTGCCAAAATGAATCAGTTGGAGTAGGTGGGAGGCCACTGAAATCCATCTGGACCAATCCTCCCCCCTTAGGAAGCAATGTTCTCCATTGCATTGAGTTCCCCCATCAGATGAGGAAATTTTTGTTGAATTTGGCTCCAAGTGAGCCACTTACCTTGGTGCAGGAGCTTCCATGCTTTGACAACTCAATAAAGTTGGATCCTTTAATTTTGAGTTCCCTTGACCTATGTTTCCACAATATGATCACTGGATTCCTATTGCATGCATTCAGGTTTGAGCTCTGTTGGTGTCAATTTCTCTTCTATCTTTGAGGTGTCCAATAATGGTGGAAAATATGGCTGAAGGAGAGCCATGTTGAATACTGGGTGTAGGCCAAGGAAAGGAGGAATATTGAGCTCAAAATAATTTTCACCCACAACCTTTATGATGGTGTACGACTCATATCAGAGTGGGCGAAGCTTCCGATGGGGCCCTGCAAGGCATTCTTTCTGCAAGTGAAACCAAACTTTTTTGCTCACCTGAAACTATGTGGCACCTGGTGTTGATCATGGTGATGCTTGTACTCGACATTGGACATATGTAAAATATCCTGAACTCGCTGGTGGATGTGCTGGATCTGCTCACTGAACTGGGTGGCTTTGTCAACTTTAGGTGGAGCAGGGGACGAGTCGGTCGAGGTTGCATCCAGGGGTAGTGCAACAACCATGGGGCCCAATGGTTGGAATCCCAACCCCACCTGAAAGGGGCTGTGGCCAGTTTATCTATGTAGGGCTCGGTTGTAGCTATGCTAGACATAGGGAAGCCTCTCATCCCATGTGTGAGGGTGCTTGGAATTTTACATGTGCATGATATGCACAATCATCCGATTGACCACCTTAGTTTGGCCATTTGTCTCGGGGTGGAAGGCAGTGGACTTGGTGAGCTTGGTGTCCAATATTGACCAGAGGCTTGACCATAATGTGTTGAGGAACTGACTGTCCCGATATGAGACAATGGTTTGTGGGATTCCAAAATGTACCCATACTCGTTCAAAGAAGATCTTGACAGTGGCCTATGCTGTGATGCTCTTCTTACAGGCGACCTGAATCGACATCTTGGAAAAGCGATCAAAAACCAAAAAAACACAGTCATTTCCCCTCTTGGTGGACGAAAGGCCCGACATGTATTCCATTGAGATGGATTCTCATGGCTTTTCATGAGTAGGTAGAGGGGTGTACATAACCTGTTTCTTAGTGGTCAGTTTGGCAATAGTGCAGGTGGTGTAGGACCTGATATACTTGTCGGCATCTTGTCGAAGTTTCGACCAGTATAAATGTTTCTGCAACACTTCCAATGTCTTTTCGATGCCAAAGTGTCCTACCACCCGACTGTAGTGAGCTGCCCAAATCAGCTTCGTTCACTTGCTTGATGGACAACAAAGATGGCCCAGACGACACATCAACTCGTCCTGAAGATGAAAATGAGTGAAAACTGAGTTTGCGCCCAAAATTTGGTAGGTGGTGGTGAATATAGGGTCTGTCTCATAGAGGTGGGGCCATATGGACGTATCGTGGCCGCAAGAGTCTAGCACCGTGGTGAGTTTCACGACTGGAGGTCGGTTGAGGAAATCAACAACTTAGTTGGTACTTCCTGTTTTATACTTGATGTTGAGGTGGAATTGCTGCAAGTATGTGGACCACTTCTGATGGCGATCATTCTGCTATTTTCCTTGTGTCTGCATGAACTGCAATGTCTTATGATCAGTGTAGATGACTGTCTCCTTCCCAAGAATGTAATGTCTCCCCTGGCGACATGCTGGCACAATGAAGTACATTTCTATGTTGTAAGTAGGGTACTTATGAACAACATATGATAGTGTCTCACTATGATATGCCATGGGGTGGCCATGTTGAGTGAGAACAATGCCCACAACATAGTCTGAAGCATCTGTCTCGATCTCAAAGGGTTGCTGGAGGTTCAACAATGAAAGTACTGGGGATGAGCACAAGCGCTACTTCAAATCACCAAAAGTTTGTTGTTGGGACATGCCCCACACAAATTTTTCCTTACCACCACCCCTGATTACTTGGCTGAGGGCCCATGCGATATGAGAGAATCCCAACACGAATCTGCGATAGAAATTGGCAAAGCCCAAGAAGCTCTGAAACTCTGAAGCTCAGTGAGTGTGGTTGGGGCTGGCCAATCACAGATGACCTAGATCTTGGTTGGATCCACATGCACACCATGCTTATCAAGTATGTAGCCTAGGTTATGGACCTTGTCCATGCCAAAGGAGCATTTTTCCAAGTTGGCATATAGATTGTATTGCCGTAGGGTGTGCAAAACCTGTTGAATATGTTGCAAGTGTTCCGCCCAAGTATTTCTCTAGATGGGGATGTCATTCAGATACACCACTATAAAAGTATTGGTTAAAGGTCATAGGATATCATCCATCATCCTCATGAAAGTTGTTAGATATTTTTTCAAAGCAAAGGGCATGACCAACCATTCGAAAAGACCTTCTTTTGACTTGAAGGTGGTCTTCCGTACATCTGTCTGTTCTATTGGGACCTGGTGGTAGCCATACTTTAGATCAATCTTACTGAAGTATTTGGCCCCCATGAGCTGATCAAAGAGGTCGTTGATTCAGAGAATCAAGTACTAGTTCCGGAACATGATTTATTCAGGTCCCAGTAATCAATGCATAGTCTCTAGGTCCCTTCTTTCTTCTGCACCAACACGATTGGGATCCCACAAGACAATGACCTGGGATAGATGTGCCCCTTGTGGAGCAGTTATTGGATCTTCCTCTTGATCTCCTCATTTTCTAACAGAGAGTGGCAGTAGACTGCCCCATTGGGTAGCAGTGTGTCGGGGGTCAGATCGATGGGATGTTTGAATTGGTAGTGTAAAGGTACCCTGATAGGTGAGGAGAAGATATCCGAGTATTCTTCCATGACCTTATCCATTTGCTTCTGTTGTGTGGAGAGATCAACCATGGAGGCCCTAGATGTGGCTGCGATCTTTCGCTCACTCTGAGAGTGAATCACGAAGAAGACAAATTTCCCAGTCTAAGAGATGACCTTCCTGCATTGCTTGGAAAAGATCAAAGAAATAACACTAGGTGGGACTGCCTCGGGTATCCTGTATAATTTCCTGTTCAAAGTAATAATAAAATTACGAGGCCTAGACTCATATACAACATGACGTTTCCATAAATAAGGTTGGCCCACAAGAACATTACAAAATTGAAGAGGATAAACATCACACAATACCTTGTCTTTGAAGGGCTTGATGTCGTATGACAATATGCATTGTTGGCTGACGTAGAGATCGCTTCCTTGGCAGAGCCATCCAATGGTGTAGGGTTGCGGGTGCAATGTTGTTGGCAGGGCTAGCTGCTTGATGACCTATGCAGAGATGAGGTTCTTTTGGCTACCGCTATCAATGACAAAGTGCAGAGGGGTGCCTTTTACCCACATATATGAATGGAAAAGGCGGTCACCTTCTTCTGGCTCGTCTATTTCACCGGGATGGAGCTTGGTGGTAGCGACGATGGCACTAGATTCCATGTCATTGATCTATCTCCCCCTTTATGGTTCTAACTCAGAGTAAAAAACCACATCTAATTCAAAGGATTTCACTTCAGCCACCAACGACTTCTTTGAGCGACAATCAACAGTGTTATGCCAAGGGATCTTATGGAAGTCACACCACTTCCTGGTATCTTTCTTTGTCTTTCCGGTGTCCTTCTTTGCTTGCGGCTTGGATTGGTTGTCCTGATGCTGTCCATCTTTCCTCTGTCCTTTGTTTTGTAGGTTGGGGCCGCCCTTTCCTGAATTTTGCTGTGAGGGGTGTTTCAGGACAAATCAGTAAGTGGAAACACAAACAGATCTCCCTAGTTTCACCCCAAAACTAGAAAAAAATAAGACAAAATATAAAACTTTCCCTAAGTTTTAATTTTCAAGCATACTAACTAACAAGAGATAAATGACATACCTTTTAAATGCCACTTGTCCTCGCTAGTGTCATCCTCGCTCCATTCCAAGGCTCATGGGATGTTGAACCTGTAAAAAGACATAAGCCAACAAAGTGAAAGCAATAATGTATACTTAACAAAACCTATGTATGTGATCAGTGCATCATACAATAAAATAAGAACAATTTTATGGGAAAGAAATATATTATTGTGTTAGAAATATGAAAAGGAGAATATAATCGATGCCTTGATGTTGTAGGGTCCCTTCCAACAGTTCCTTGCTTCCCACACACTTATTCTCTATGGATTCTGAGACTGTAGATCTGACAACTACTTATGATCTCAAATTGACAAAGTGAATCTCAAAGAAACATAGGCCCAAACACTCCATATGAATTAGCTATAGTTGAAGCTAATCCAAACTTTATTCCAAAAGATCACCCAAAAAAGCTAACTTCCCCATGAGAACCCCCCTCCTTTTATAAGCTGAAAAGGATAGGGTGATGAGGTTAGGATGATCCCATGATATCAGGGATGCGACTAAGATCCAAACTGATCCGGGGCCACCTTACCCTCGAAGCTTCTATTCTAGAAGCATCGAGAAGCTTCTATTCTGGAAGCATTGAGAAGATTCTTTTTTTCTTCATATAGGTGATCGTCGCACCCTTAACATTGAGAAAACTGCAACAATGTCATAGGCCACTGTGGTGCAACTTGCGTCAATCCTAGATCGTCGCACCCTTAACACTGAGCAAGGTGTGACGATTCTTCTTTACAAGGTTTTTTACAAAGGAAAATATAAATTCATCTCTCTTGGAAAGTTCATCTTCATTCTTCTTCAGGGATTAAGGCAATTGATGCTTCTAAAGACAAAGCATAGGTGTACATCATTAACGGTCATAGGGGTGAAAAAAATAATGTGTAACAGTAAGCCCCCCAAAGTATGAAGTTAGAAGAAAGTGATAGCTGAAATACTTTGTCGAGTGTGTGTTGGGAACAAGGAACACGCCGGTCGGAAACCTGCCAACAAACAAGAAAATATAGTACAATAATATATCATCACTGAGGTAGGAATTTCCATACTCAGAATACAAATGACTCAAGGAATAAATACTGACATGCAAAGATCCATGTCAAGTAAGATAGGTCATGGCCACCAAACATACACTGTGGATCCATGAAAATATGCCTCAAATATGAACATAGCCACCAAAAATATACTGTGGATCTATGTGCTAAAGACTCAAATTTGAACATATCCAATAGACATACACTATGGATCTATGCAACAATACAATCTAAATATACTCCAACACAACCTGAATCTATCAAAAAATATTAAGGGTCTTCATATCCACCACTCTATAGTATGAATCTAACTATGCGAATACATGCATTGAAGTCGAATGTGGTAGCAACCACTTGATTACCGGTCATTAGTGAATACTGTTAACAAGTACGAGGGAAATCACCATTAATGCCAATGACTCCCAAGGTACACTAGTACAATCCAACGTGTGTGAATTTATGAGTTGAAGTCGAACACTCGACGAAATTTCCTAATCAGGGGTCAATAATGAAAACCCACTGTCGAAAGCGAGGAAACCTGCCATTGAGGAATACATGTTCCAAGGTACCAATTAGTTTCTAAGTCTAATTCCTAGATAATGAGTCCAAGTCGACAAGAAACAACTAGTCATAGGAGGGCCTTAATGTATTCCCCATCAATGACACGAAACGAGTAAAAATATTTGAAGTATATCAGAGTAACAAGTGATTCAGGACTGACTCAGGGATGGCCGACACAATAGAAGGCTTAAGGACTGCAGAAATGGTTGACGCAATAGAAGGATTTCTGGGTTGAAATTCTCTTTGAACATATTGATGTCACGACAACTGTCTTGGCAACACTAACTCAACAAAAGAGGATCACAGACCAAATTGTAATCTTCTAAAGGAATATGATCAATATACAAGCGAATTTTCCAACCTCGACACAAAGCGAGTGAAAGGGTGTCATGTTCAAAAGCGACTCTTCCATAGAATACAAGTTTAGAGACATTTATTTCCCAATTTTCCCCCACCATTTCTTGTGAGTACCTCTTTATTTTTACACAAGCTTGAGGAGGATAACATATACTTGAACTATAAGCTCATCCTTTGGATGAGTCCCTCGGAGTATGTTTAATGAACCCTAGGAAGGAGTGGTTCGGTCCCATATGGGCCTTTCAATTTTTGTTTTACGAGTCCAAAGAAAGAAAACTCAGTGGTCTTTTCATATTTACGGAGTTTGAAAAGAACTTAAAGAGGACTCCATAAATTTTTCTAATCATGCTTGATTAGAGTGTTCCTTTTTTGTCTGATTAGACCGAAAAAGAGATAAACTATTGCTCAACAAATGTTTTCTTCAAATACTTTAACGAGCGTGAAAAAAACAGATAAAAGTGAGAACCTTTAATGATTTCTTCAAATACTTTAATGTTTTCATATAACCTTTGCGAGTCGGAAAAGTGATACAAGTATACTCAGTTACATTCTCAGGTATTTACGAGCATGAGAAAGAACAAATACCAAGCTCATGATTGTTTTCATTTTTACGCAAGCTTAAAACAAAACAAAACTATGCTTGAGATAGATTTTATTTTTACACAAGCTTAAAACTAAACAAAACTATGCTTGGACTTGGTTTCATTTTTACACAAGCTTGAACCAGAGGAAACTATGATTGAGGTAGGTGGTTTCATTTTTACACAAGCTTGAACCAGAGAAAACTATGCTTGAGGTAGGTTTCATTTTTATACAAGCTTGAACTAGAGAAAATTGTGCTTGGGGTAGGATTGGTTTCATTTTTACACAAGCTTGAAACAAAGTAAAAGCTATGCTTGTGACTTCCCAACACATTATCCAGGGATGGTTGGTACTTTTCCCTCAGCTCAAGAAGCTAGCGGCTTAACTTCAACATGAAGTTCAGAGGCTGTAAGCATTGACCCCCAAACTTCGTTTCATCCAACGGCACAAGAAGATGAAATGAAGCTTCAAATACTATACGTAATGAAGTACTTGACTCAATTGAAGAGGGGCGAAATCTAGTTCATTTTTTAACGATCTTGCCACAGAGAATAAAAACTATGCTCGAGAATCTAGGTTAAATCCCTAGACCTCTATTTCATTTTTTAACGAGCTTGACACAGTAAAAGGAACTATGCTCAGATGAGCTGTTTTATTTTTTAACGAGCTTGACACAGGAAAAGAACTATGCTCGTAACCTTTGTTTCATTTTTTAACGAGGTTTCCAAAAATACGCAAAAACTATCCTCGTAAGTTCTGTTTCATTTTTTAACGAGGTTGCCACAGAGACACAAAACTATCCTTGTAGCTGGTTTCATTTTTTAACGAGCTTGAAATCAAAAAACCATGCTCAAAGCTGGTTTGATTTTTTAATGAGATTGAAATCAGAAAACCATGCTCAAAGCTAGTTTCATTTTTAATGAGCTTGAAATAAAAAAACCATGCTCAAAGCTGGTTTCATTTTTTAATGAGCTTGAAATCAGAAAACCATGCTCAAACTGGTTTCATTTTTTAATGATCTTGAAATCAGAAAACCATGCTCAAAGATGGTTTTATTTGTTAATGAGATTGAAATCAGAAAACCATGCTCAAAGATGGTTTCATTTTTTAATGAGCTTGAAATCAGAAAACCATGCTCAAATCTCTCCTCTTGATTATGGATTCCAAGAGGACAATGCTCTGGAAGGACACCATGTCAAGGGACACAATTCGATCATGGCTTCCAAGAGATCTTCATTGGACGATAGAACAACGCTTTGGAAAGAACACATGTCGAATGCCACGACAGGGGTAAGGATATCATGCTCTAAAAGCCCTATCGAAGAGATCACCATGTCAACTACCATATCTAAGTCATAAGAGACCGATCTTACAGTGAGAGGCTCCTTTTCATCGGTATCTGAAGGCATGGGAGATAAAACCAAATAATTTACCTATGGCAGGGGCAATACCGTCTGCATATACGAACCGTTTAGGGAGGTCATTGAGTTGATGGTCAAGTCAGGGCCAATGAACGAAAGTTGATCAATAGTCACAATTCTTCCATCATGAGGGAATATATCAGACGAAAAAGAGTGGACATGATAGCTTTCATGTCATAGACATAATCTCTCACAAGGAGTAAATCAAAATCCAAGGGGTCTCGTACTAGCATTACATCAATAAAGATAGTTTTCCCTCCGAAAGTTACGAAAAACCGAGGAAGGACACCTAAAGGGTGACTGGTTCTTCTATTAAAAGCTAACAGATTCTAGGTAACCAACACAAGATGAGGACAACCCAAAGTTTGCCAAGAAATAGAGGACAAAATACTAATGGACACCCCTTTGTCTATCAGTGTCTGAGGAACATTCTTAACACAAACCTTTACTGTAATGTTGAAAGGAATGTGAGAGGGAATATGAGGTCTAGTTAGCACACCCCAATAAAAAAGGATGGCCTCATTACTTGGAGGGGGTTCCAAGGGAGAAGGAGGAATATCGGGTTTACTCTCTAGCAGGAGAGTAACATCGACCCATGACAGGATCATATCGATTACTTGGGTTTCATTCTCCAAGGGGATAATGGGGTCAACGGATGGAAACATATCAATCACTTGGGTTTCACTCTCTAATGAGAGAGTGGGATCGACCGAGGATGGGATCAGATTGACCACTTTGTCAATTGGTTCAACTAAGGACATGACCAGATTGACTACCTGATCAACCAGAATGACTGATGAAGGGACCACATTGATCATTCCATCAACTACAGGTGGGTTGAGAGTAAGCATGTGGTAAGTAACTGAAAGTTGAGGCTGGGAAACAGTCATATCTTCTAGTAATTTCGATGAAGATGAAATGGAAGAAGACCTTGCAAGTGAAGAAGGCGAAGTAGATTGTACTGGTGAAGAAGTTGAAGGATCAACATGAGGTTGATGTTCTTGGGGGGAAGTTCTTACAACCAAAGCACTTACTGCATTAGTGATTACCGAAGTGGAAAACAACCATACCAGTAACCCAATTGTGAGACCTAGAAGGTTCAAAGTAACGATGTAAGGAGGACTAACGTTTCCGTAAGAAAGAAAAACAAAAGGATCCCTCAGAGCAGGGGTTTCTTCATTGGTCATTTTGGAAACTAACTCCATTAAACAATTATCCAGCCTAGAGTCTGCTAGGGAAAACAAACAACACACACTAAAAATCTAGGAAGCAAGCAAGCAAAAAAAACCTTCTCACAATGAACGCACTAGTTGGTGATGAAATCCAACATCGTGGGAACAATGTAAGAAGGGGATGAGATAGAGAGGGTGGGAAAGTTATGTTGACGACCTGCTTAACGAAATTATGCCTTGTTGCAAGATTCCACACAATAAATGTGGATTTACCCGCCAAGGATCCCGAGTGATTTTGGCCAATGTCGATTCTAGGTATAGCGAAGACTTTCCCCTTCACTATCACGTCGTGTATTAACCCTACAGAAAGGCCACTAAGACTACCAAATACAAAAATGATGCCTAAGGAAATAGTTGACAGTCCGATATACGTGCAAGGGCAGGGTAACTAAGCCCGAAATCGACTTGAGAAGGCCCACATATGGTTGTTTTCTCAAATGACCCTCAATAGTACACGCAACCACTACACCAAGACCAACAAAGTAGGGTTAGTAACTCTGCTAGCCTTAATACGACCTCGTGATTGACCCTTGTGTGAGAAGGGATTCCCAGGACACAATGTAGTAAATGGATTTCACCACTCCCTAACTCAAGATTCTATGTTTGTTTACAGCTTTGGAAAGTTATCTTTCACATCTATTCCAAAGCCCTACAACTATTCTAATGTAGGTTGCAAAGAGCCCTAGAAATAAAAGTTTCTAGGTAGATTTTAATTAACATGTAAATTTTATTAGGTTTTTGTTACTCAAGAGGAAAATGGCGTGGACTAAATGATGTTTTGACCGACTCTAAACAATGCAAAGAAACGAGAATTCAAATATCACTTCGATGAAAACTATATTACGAGAATGAGAAAGCATTTATCATTCCCAGATGCACAATGTACCAAATTTTTATTAAACTCATCGATATCAAGATCTTCAAGAAATGAGCCAAAGAGACTGTACACCAATACACAATTAAGAATTCAAGACCAAAAATGCCAAAAACCATGCAATTTATTTACTTCAAATGCAAGGATGCCCCCAATCTAATGCAAAGAAATAAATTAAAACTTTTTATTTTCAAAGATACACTAAAAGGAATAGCGAGCTTCTTCAAAACAAAAGCAACCCAAACTAATTTTCTTTTTTTTAAAATGAACTATTCAGAAAAAGAAGTGTTCTTTCACTAAACAATTCTAAAGAAAAACAATGCTTTATAACTAAAAGACACTCAAAGCAAGAGATCAAATATTTCAAAAGAAAACAAGCTAAAACAAAGAAAATATGGCTAAAAACAAACTTAACAATGTCAAGTAGACTGCAACCAGACTATAATCAAATCACCCCAAAACCATATCTCAGATCAGGGCAAGGAAAACCACCCAAAACTAAATTTTTTCACAATCGTCGCAGGCTGTAAGATGAATCTAGTGCAACAATCCTGATCCTTGCAGGCTATAAGATGAATCTAGTGCAATAATCCTGATCGTCGCAGGTCACTGAAGACCACTGTGCGACAATGTCACACTATCTCTCAAAGCAGGGTGCGTCAATCAAGGGAAAAATGGAAAAAATAAAAAGCAAGAAGGTTTTCCAGTGAAATAAACAATCAAAGAGTGAATATGGATCTCCCAATGACTCAGAAAATAGAACCCAGAAAATCAAAGCAATAAAGCAAGACAAACTAGGAAAAAAAATCTGTTTCCCCAATATGGTCGCCAATTTTGTTTCAGGACAAATCGGTAAGTGCGGACACAAACAGATCTCCCTAGGTTCACCCCGAAACTAGAACAAAACAAGACAAAATATAAAACTTTCCTTAAGTTTTAATTGTCAAGCATACTAACTAACAAGAGATAAATGACATACCTTTTAAATGCTGCTTTTCCTCGCTAGTGTCATCCTCGCTTCATTCCAAGGCTTATGGGATGCTGAACCTGTAAAAAGACATAAGCTAACGAAGTGAAAACAACAATGTATACTTAACAAAACCTATGTATGTGATCAATGAGTGATCCAGGTGGATATCAGGGGCCACCTACCTTTTCCAAATGGCTCAAAACAGTTTTCTGGCCATTTTGGCAATTTACTATTTTTAGCAGGTTTTCACTTCCGGGGCCATTTTAAGGGCCTAAATGAAGTTTTTTTGAGATAGAGGTTATAAATGATAGCTGAAGGAATAATTGAGCCCCCAAAATGAATCTCCTCGACGATACCTTTCCAACGAGCTATCACACGCCTAAAACAGAGATCGTATGCAAAAGTTACGACCCCGGGA
>JZKD02S1184419.1:7251-29153 GCA_000966675.3 Picea glauca | reverse complement strand
GGTGCAGTTGTGTATTATATTGTTCAATGTATTAATTCCTATGCCCGCATTCCCAGGTTGAAGGTGTTTTAGTTGCAACCAATGTGTACTCGACCCCCTTTGAACTTGTATGTGTGAAATGCAACTCTCCCGCCTCTGCCTCCCCTTTGATAAGTGATGATACGATTGATTGTCTGTGATGCGGTGAAAAATATCCATATATATATGGACATTGCGTCAATGCTTCCATTTGAACCGTGGGCAGCACAACCGTGCATTGTATGGTTAGACAACCTCTGTTACAAAATGTGCTTCCTAAGTTGGTAGAATTGTCGTATGAAATGTATCTACAGAAAAAGGCAAGCAGTGTCTACATGTTGTGGGACCTTCGGATACACAAAAAATTCACCTTAAATGAGGACAATGCAATTTTTCATATCAACTGAAGAAGGGAAAAAAAAATATCAAACTTTGGCAGGAAACGAAAATACCTCATGTGTCTCTGTAATATTTCTTCAACATCCAGATGAATTTTTGTCGGACTTGACTACTTGGGATTGCATGCACATAGGATTGTTCGGTCCAAAAAATGGGAAGCATTGCAGAAAACCACATATATCCCATGGGTTCGGTTATTTTCTACTGGGAACATATACCATAAGCAAGAGAAAATGAATTTGGCGACACCTTTTCTTTTTATTTCAAATTGTTTGATGCAAAGGTCGATGCGTGCTACTCTATGGAACCTTGTGGGAACTTGCTTGCGACCTGTTTGAAGTTTAGTTGGTTCTTGGTTGTGTGCTTCGTCTGTCAATTTGTATATCGCGGAACTCCGACTGTTGTTTGGAGGACACAAAACAATAGAATTGAATTTTTTAGCCAGTTAGCCTGCAAATCCGCTTGATAATTTCTATGGCACTGTAACGCAAATGTAGTATGTGGCTTGGTTTAGCATTTTTCCTTAATCAATGAAATTGGTAAAATTAATCTTTCGGAATAATTTGAAATCAATGAATATATACTATGCGAAGTGAAATTGTGCTATCATATCAACAAGTGGCCCTCAAAATTCAAATTGGTCGTTGTTTTAGCATTTTTTGCTTAATCGATGAACTTGGTAAAATTAATCTCTTGGAATAATTTGAAATCAACGAATATATATTGTGCGAAGTGTAATTGTGCTATCATATCAACAAGAGGCCCTTAAAATTTAAATTGGTCGTTGTTATGCTTGTGGTGATAGAATTTTAAAAAACTTTCTTTTGTTTCCTTCATTTTTTAAAAAATAAGAGATTTAACATCCTTTGATAATTTTATGTAATTCAATTGTACAATATCAATATTTAATATTAATAATTTAGTATTTGAAAATAATGTTTTTAGATAATGTTAGATAATATGACCATCCGTAAACAATCGTAATCTTGAGCCTGTCAGTCCTGGAGTCCTTTTGTCAATTTGTATGTCGCGGAAGTCTGAGTGCTGCTTGGAGGACACAGGACGATAGAAGTGCAATGTTGAGCTAGAGAGCCCGTAAGTCCACCTGTCAATTTGTATATCACGGAACTCTAGGTGCTATTTGTAGGACACAGAACAATAGAGGCTCAATTTTGAGCCCGCCATACCGATAACCCGTGATCCAAAAAGTGGTTAAGTATGGAATGAAGGATCCATACATGCTCTATAAAATCTCATTTCCATACTTTATAAAAGTACATGTTTATTATGTATTACTTGTTGGTCGTTGTTATTCTTGCAGTGATAGAATATTTTTTTTTATTTTTATTTTGTTTCCTTCATTTTTTTTTTAAAATAAGCGATTTAACATCCTTTCATAATTTTATGTAATTCAATTGTACAATATCAATATTTAATATTAATAATTTAGTATTTGAAAATAATGTTTTTAGATAATGCTAGATGGGATGACCATCTGTAAACAATCGCAATCTTGAGCCCACCAGTCCTGGAGTCCTTCTGTCAATTTGTATGTCGCGGAACTCCGAGTGTTGTTTGGAGGAAACAAGACAATAGAAGTGCAATGTTGAGCAAGAGAGCCCGCAAGTCCGCTTGTCAATTTGTATATAGTGGAACTATGGGTGCTAATTTTAGGACACAGAACAATAGAGGCTCAATTTTGAGCCCGCCAGCCTGAGAACCCGCGATCCAAAAAGTGGCTAAGTATGGAATGAAGGATCCGTCCATGCTCTATAAAATCTCATGTCCATACTTTATAAAAGTACATGTTTACTATGTATTGTTCGTTTCTCAGAAAATTTCTAGGTGTGGAAGTTGGCAGATGCACGTGTTCAGATTTCCAGTTACTTTTATATCACTAGCCCGACCAAATTGTACAAACTTTCTTGTCTAATTAAATTGTGCAATATCAATATTTAATATTAATCATTTAGTATTGAAAATAATGTTTTTAGATCATGTTACATAGTTGATAGGGATTACCATCCGTAAACAATGGCAATCTTGAACCCACTAGCTCTGGAGTCCATCTGTCAATTTGTATATCGTGAAACTCCGAGTGCTATTTGGAGGACACAAAACAATAGAAGTGCAATGTTGAGCTAGGAAACCCGCAAGTCTGCTTGTCAATTTGTATATCGCGGAATTGTGGGTGCTATTTATAGGGTGCAGAACAATAGAGGCCCAATGTTTAGCCTGCCAGCCCAAGAACCCGTGATCCAAAAAGTTTCCAAGTATGGAATGCGAGATCCATACAAGATATATAAAAATTCCATGTCCATACTTTATAAGAGTACATACTTAGTATGTATTACTCGTTTTTCAGAAAACTTCTAGGTGCGGAAGTTGGCGAATTCACGACTTCAGATTTCACTTACTTTTATATCACCAACCTGACCGACTGCTTCCCCGTTTGATATTGTAATAAACGAATTGGATCTCATACTGGCGGGCTCTCGCCGGCTGGGGGTATCGATCTTTATCTGCTGGCATCAACACAAGGCCCTTAAAATTCAAATAGCCCGCAAGTTCGCTTGTAAATTTGTATATCGCGGAAATATGGGTGCTATTTGTAGGGAATGAAACAATAGAGGCCCAATTTTGAACCTGCCAGCTTGAGAACCCGCGATCAAAATAGTGGCTAAGTATGGAATGAGGGATCCGTACATGCTCTATAAAATCTCATGTCCATAGTTTTTAGAAGTACATATTTAGTATGTATTACTCGTTTCCTTCAAATGTTGTTTGGAAGACACAGAACAATAGAAGTTCAATGTTGAGCAAGCCAGTCTGCAAGTTTGCCTGTCAATTTGTATATTGCGAGACTCTGGGTGCTATTTATAGGATACAGAGCAATAAAGACCCAGTTTTGAGCCTGCCAGACCAAGAACCTGTGATCCAAAAAGTGGCCAAGTATGGAATGTAGGATCCGTACAAGATCTATAAAAACCACATGTCCATACCTTATAAGAGTACATACTTAGTATGTATTACTCATTTTTCGGAAAACTTCTAGTTGCGGGAGTTGGCGGATTCACGACTTCAAATTTCAATTACTTTTATATCAACATCCCGATCGACCGCTTCTCCATTTGATATTGTAATAAATGAATATAAACTGGCCCAAGTCCAATTGTGCTATTACATCAACATGAGGCCCTTAAAATTCAAATAGTCCGCAAGTCCGCTTGTCAATTTGTATATCACGGAACTCTGGGTGCTATTTGTAGGGCACAGAACAAAAAAGGCCCAATTTTGAGCCCACCAGCTCGAGAACCCGTGATCCAAAAAGTGGCAAAGTATGGAATGAGGGCTGCGTACATGCTCTATAAAATATCATGCCCATACTTTATAAAAGTACATATTTGGTATGTACAACTCATTTCTTAGGAAATTTTCTAGGTGCAGAACTTGACGGATACACGTGTTCATATTTCCACCCATTTTTATATTAGCAACCCGACCAACCTCTTGCCCGTTTCATATTATACAAATTTTTTGGAACACAAGTTTCTGAATACGCAGGTTTTTCTTTGAAATAAGATATTTCACATCCTTTTATAATTTTATGTAATTAAATTGTACAATATCAATATTTAATATTAATAATTTAGTATTGAAAATAATGTTTTTTAGGTAGTGTTAGATAGCTGATAGGGATCACCATCCGTAAACAATCACAAGCTTGAGCCCGCCATCCCTGGAGTCCATCTGTCAATTTGTATATGGCGGAACTCCGAGTGCTATTTGAATGACACAGAACAATAGAAATGCAATGTTGAGCGAGCCAGCCCGCAAGTTTGCCTATCAATTTGTATATTGCAGAACTCTTGGGTGCTATTTGTAGCTCACAGAACGATAGAGGCCCAATTTTGAGCCCACCAGCCCGAGGAAAATTTCTTGGTAAGGATGTTGGCAGATTCACGTATTCAGATTTCACTTACTTTTATATCACCAGCCCGACCGATCGACCGCTTCCCCGTTTCATATTGTACAAACCTTCTTGTCTAATTAAATTGTACAATATCAATATTTAATATTAATAATTTAGTATTGAAAATGATGTTTTTAGATAATGTTAAATGGCTAATAGGGATTAGCATCTGTAAACATTTGCACTCTTGAGGCCGCCAACCCTGAAGTCCGTTTGTCAATTTGTATATCGAGGAACTTCGAGTGCTTTTTGTATGACATGAAACAAAAGGAGTGCAATGTTGACCGAGCTAGCCTGCAGGTCCGCTGGCCAATTTGTATATCGCAGAATTCTGGATGCTATTTGTAGGCCATGAAACAATAGATGCCCAATTTAGAGGCCGCCAGTCCGAGAACCCACGATCCAAAAAGTGGCTAAGTATGGAATGAAGGATCCGTACATGCTCTATAACATCTCATGTTCATACTTTATAGTACATATTTAGTGTGTATTACTCGTTTTTCGAAAAATTTCTAGTTTCTCTTTTCTCTCTACTTTCCCTTTATTTACTTACTCATTTTTCGGAAAATGTCTAGGTGCGGGATTTGGCAGATTCACGTCTTCAGATTTCCATTGTTACTTTTATATCACTAGCTCGACCAACCGCTTCCCCGTTTCATATTGAACAAAATTTTTGAATCACGGGTTCCTGCATAGGTGGGTTTAACATTGTGTTTCCATTATTCTACAGTGTGAAACTCACTCGGACTTCCGTGATTTACAAATTAGCAAACAAACCCCCCTTCATCTCGTATACTTTCTCTTTTTGTTCGCTTGGTCCTTTTTCCCAATGTCTCATGCTTTTATATACAAAACTTGAAGTTCAACAATATACAAATTTCCCTCTCGCCATTGCGCTTCCGCTGTTCCCCTATGCACAAACAGAAGCTGAAATTCCGTGACATACAAATTGACGGCCGATATCTATCACTGAGATGCAATATCACAATCGGCCCGTCATGTATCCTGAGTATATCTTCTTCCCTTTTTCTTTTGTAACCCGCCCGATCGCTTTCCATACTTGGGAATTTCTTGGTATCGGTTTCACGGGTTGGTGGGTGCACAAAATATACAATTCTTTGCCGCAATTCACCGTCACCGCTGCCTTCATACTTGTTTCCAGATATGCAATAATTAAGATTTAATGCTAGTAATTCATCCTGCAGGAACCGTTAAGATTGTCATTAATGTCCTGAAGTCTGGAGAAGATTTGTCATTACTACGAATTAAACTAAGATTTGCGCATAAGTATGTTATCCTTTCCAAGTATTCATTTCAAACATGATGCAATCTGTTTTTGTGTGCTGGTGGGTTGGCGCCTTTAAGAAATTTCTAATTCTTAATCTCTCTTCACCGTCACCACCACCTTCACACTTTTTTCTAAATATGCAGTTAATGAGATGTAATGGTAACAACTCATTTCACACGAACCCTGGAGATTGTGATTGATTAGCGAAACTCTCGAGGATATATTCCATTTATACGCATTAAATCATAATTTACGGAGGTTTATATTATCCCTCCCTAATTTTCATTTCAAACATCGTCTCGAGCAAACAAAAATTCTCGTTAACTTGTGGTAGCATTTCTGTCCAGATACAGTAAACACATTCGGGCATAATGGACAGATGCTCCTCTATTCCATGGCATATTCTTACTACTCATCTGCCTCTGCCCAGGAGAAAAAAAGGAGATGGTCCCTTGGCACACCGAGAGATATATTTCAAGCCAAAGATTTCCAAGGCAACCCTGCCTGCTCAAAGAACCTACCCATTTGCATTGATGGCTGACGAAGAGGTTGATGTCATGGATTCCGAGCTAGAAGAAGATGATCTGATGGGTGATGATATGACAATGGATGGTGGCAATGCAAAGACTCTTCCCACTCCTGCGCCCTAATTGAAATCAACTATAACGGGCAAAACTTCCCAGCTTAGTGATGGTGGTCCTGACAACACCAAAAGGAGTTTCAGAAAAGAAACCGACGATGAACACAATCACCACTTTGCAGTGCGAAAGTAGGAATTCCAGAGTTCCAAATTAGTCTGTTATGGGCGGAAGAGTTTCACTGTAAGGAAATGATATGTTGATGTTGCCAGAGATATATTTCAAGCCAAAAAATTATTCACTTGCGTGACTATTGTCTTGTTCTCTGGATATACAATTAACATCTTTGAGAATCAGGTCCAGAACTCTCACTGCTACAAGGAATTTTTCTACTAGTCATCTCCTTCCACCCAGAATGGACTAATTTGGGCCTCTGAAATTGCACGTGCAACCCGTGTCCCTGAATTTTTTTCGACTATGCAGAGGCGGTTTCTAGTTGTGTCCTAAGTTTTAGTTAAGGGATATTCCATTTTCCTTGCAACGTTCATCTTCTTCCTCACGAGAAGCTTCTGAAAACTATCACTTTCACCACAAGATGATTCATCGAGGAGAAAACTGCAAGGATCCTACATACTGCGAATCCCATGCCTGTGTTTGTGGCAGATACGTTCAATGTTTTGGTCCGAAGAACTAGGTCCAATTTTTGAGGATAGATGTGCAATACTCTGTGTATTTTTTTAAAATGGATTTGCTATTAATTTTTTTTTCCTTGGAGTCTTTGTTGCTGCTTCTTTTCTGGATTTAACGCCTGTTCTCATTGGCATGGTTCGGTGCTCTCGTAGTTCTTCAATATTGTGTTTACTTAGGTTATTTTTTCTAAGATGGAACATCTAACAATTATATGAAAATGTATTGTGTCAATCCACCAACCTCAAACCAATGTTCAATTACATACAGTTTCAAACCAACGTTCAATTCTATTCATAATGCAGATAGAACATAGCAATACCAATGTACAATCTTGCAACAAAATTGTCATTCTTGTTTCTAGACATGCAGTTATTAAGTTTTAATGCTAACAAACCATAATGAAAGACGTTTAATACTTAAGTTAATATGTTATAGTCATTGAAGAATGTATCAAGAACACAGTTACACCCACACATTCCAATAAAATCTAATCTTCAACAAAGCATTTGCTGGCAATTAGTAGAAAATGAAGTTTAATAGTTAAGTTAATATGTTACAGTCACAGAAGAATGTATCAAGAACATACTTACATGCACAGGTTGCAATAAAATCTAATCTTCAACAATGCATTTGCTAACAATTAGTAGAAAATGATGGTTTTGCAACAATGGGGCTTCTTTGAAACCAATTCACACTTACGAAAACTGCCCTCCCCCTTTCTATTTTCCCACTCTTTTATTCCCTGTAGTTTCTCTTCCTGGTTACTTAATCATTTTTTTTCCCCCGAAAATGCCTTGCTATGCGGCTTGGCGGATTCATGCGTTTCCAACGAGCGCTTCCCCTTTCTTTAAATTGGCCCTCTATTGTTCCATGTCCTACAAGTAGCACCCAAAGTTCCACGATATACAAATTGACAGGTGGAATTGCATGCTGGCTGGCTCAACATTGCATTTCTATTTTTCTGTGACCTCCAAACAACATTCAGAGCTCCACGATATACAAATTGACACACAAGATCCGGGGCTGGCGGGCTCAAGATTTCCTTTATTTACGGATGGAAAAGTACTGAAACGAGCCATATCACATTTGCGCCATAGAAGTTATATTAAAGGGAAAAGCATTTCCTCTATAGTTCCATGTCCTACAAACAACACCCAAAGTTCCGCACTATACAAATTGACAACTGGGCTTGCGGGATGGTTGGCTAAAAAAATGCCTCGGAGTTTCGCAATATACAAATTGACAAATGAAGCATACAACCAAGAACCAAGTAAACTCATGGATCGTATTCCTGGTAGCAAGCGCTAATTTCAAACATCATGGAATGTCATTTGCACGTCATCGGGTTGGTTCGTTCACGAAAACTTCAATCCTCGCTTCCGAGAATGAGTCTGCCCGACCATTTTCCTATTCCGTATTTAGCCACTTTCCCAGAATTCCGCAAATATACAAACGGACCACTGAACTGCCCCATCACGATCTCTTGCCTTTTACATGTTTTGCAGTAAAAAATTTGATACATAAATTTGACCGTGGAACACTCGCCTCTCCTCAGTATCCTCGTAACCCTTTTTTCAATCCCGTTCGACCACTTTTCAGACCTTGCCATTCTTTCCTTTCTCTCCCCCATCTCCGTGACCTTCGTACTTGTCTATAATAAAAGATAAAAAAATGTTATATATATATATATATATATATATATACACACACACACACACACACACATCTTGTTTCTAAATATGCAATGACTGACATTTACTTCTAAGAACTCATGATGCAGGAATCGTATAGATTGACATTGATGGGCGAAAGGCTCGAGGAGATATCCTATTAATGCGCATTAAACCAAGATTTGTGGGGGGTTATATTATCCCTTCTGAGTGTTGATTTCAAAATCATGAAATGCCATTCGCACGTCGTCACCTTGGCACGCTCACAAAACCTCCAATCCTTAATTGCTCTTCGTCGTACCCACCACCTTCACATTTCTAAATATGCAATAAGTAAGCTTTACTGCTAACAGTTCATCATGCACCACCCATACAGATTGTCATTAATCAGTGAAAGGCTTGAGAAGCTTTTCCATTCATAATCATTTAACCAAGATTTAGTGAAGATTTACATTATTGGATCTAACTGTTCATTTCAACCATCATCTGGAGAAAACCAACATTCTCATAAACCTATGGCATCAACTCGACAACAGTTCTGTGGAGATACAGTGAACATCTTCAGGCGCGAGGACCATAAATTCTAGTGGTCCATGACATATTCTTATTACTCAACCTTTTCCGCAGAGAACCAAGTAATTTGGACCTTTGGGATTACTTGTGCAACCTGTTTCCTTGAGGTTTTTGACTGTAAGGACCTGGTCTCTTGGTGCACCGATAAATTTATTTAAGACAAAATAATTATTCCATTGCAGGACTGCTCTTCTGTTTCTTTGTCACCTCAGGTTTTCCGCCAGATGCTAAGATTGTCAGAGCCAACATTGACGTTCAGAGGAGAATATTGCAAACAGTTCCTATCAAAGCATAATAATGGGTTGGACCTCTTGCCCACTTATTGGAAAACCCGCTTCTAGTTCTTGAAGATATTACAATCTTGCAAGTTAGTTCATTTACAAATCCATTTCACGAAATTTCCTGGATGTTTACATGAATAATGGGACAAGAGTCCACAACAACTATTTCCCAGATGGCTCTTTATATTTTGTATTTCACAGTCAACGAACAAGCCATTTTTTATTGGAGCAAGTTAATTTCCCATGAAATCTGTTCCCAATTGTCAAGCTTCAAAAGTGAAAATAAATTTTCTATGTCGTCCTACTTAGTTTTTCCGATAGCGCATTCCTGTCAGTTTCCATAACTGTCTCCGGCGAAGAATGTCAACTGGGAATTAAACCCATTAACGTTCTGGTACCAGGCCTTGTGGAAGCACAAGGCTTCCCACTATTTTTATGAGGTTTTTAATGGCTTCATGTCTATTTTCAAAGTTTTGTTGTTAGGAGAAGATGCTCCCCGCATATCTGAATTGGAAACCAGTTTTTTGGACAGGAAGGGGACACTTGAACATTGGGATAATTACACTGTCATAAGAATTTTTGGCTCCACAGAAAAACCTGGTCTCCTTACATGTCACATTATAGACATAATGTTTGTTGCAGAAGTAGCACGACAATACAACTACTGGTTGCATCTGTTGCAAAAGAAGAAAAAAAAATAGTTCATTCCTCTGCCTTGGAAAGTAGGGGAGTTCGTTGTGAAAAGCGTCAACAAAATTGACGAATTCGCAGTGCATTCTAGCATCTCCAACTTGGAATATGCTGAAATCATAAGAGGGTTCGACCCCTATAATATTTTTTGACAACATTTACAAACACTTGGACTCGACGATTGTTTTTTCAAAAACAACTGTCCGAAAACAAAGACAGTGGCGACAACTCTCTTGCCTCTGATGACGACGACCTAGACACAGTGTAAAGCTACACTAAATTGTACATGCAACAGGGGAAATGCCCCGGTGACAAGAGTGTTCAATCGGAAAATAACACTCCAAAAAGTACGACATCTCGGAGCATCGCTCCAACGAACCAACTCAACAAAAAAGAAACTCAGATTTCTTCAAATGGAGGAGGAGATAACGATCCTCCTCACTCTAAAATTGATAGTTCTCACAAGCTTCCAGTAGAGAAGAAGAGAAAAAAAAATGTGGGGCAGGTGGAAGAGCCAAAAATTCAGAGTGAGAACATGGAACTTGACACTGATCTGGATAGCATGCTTCACTACCTTGATCAGCACGAAGACGACATCCAACATAGCCATCCAATGGACATATCCGTTACCGAAAATTTTGACGAAGATGAATCCTTCGTGTTCCAGAGTGTTGTTTTTGATAGCCTATCCAAAAAATTGATAATTGAGAAAAAAAGATGTAAAAAATAAGAAAGGAAAATCTTGTTTAGAGCTTGACCTTGCCAACATGCGGCCGTCCCAAATCTGTCAGCTTCACAATGTGAGCGGAGAATAACTTCATGATTCCATTGTAGGCATTGAGGCTGAGAATGCCAGACTGAAGGATCGGGTCAAGGAATTGGAAGAGGCTTTGATTCCTATGCCATTGCTTGTCAATACTTTGGCAATAGGCATGCCTGCCACCCCTGCAGCCAACATAAAAGCATCCTCCACCCTGCTCGCGTCCTGTAGAGGATATGTGGAGACTAATATCAAGAAAAGAATGGAACTGGTTACTGAGACATGGAAAACATCACAAACCATCACTTCCCTTGGAACCAGGGCACATAATTTGCTCGAACATTTGCAGGCGGAGTTAAAAGATGAAGAAAAATTATTTTTAAAAACGGTCCTTCCTTTTGGCACCATTGTCAACAATATGACAGAAACAAAAAGAAGTGAACAAGATATTCCATCCAAAAACTGGAGATTGGTCAATTGAATGCATGTTGGGAAGAAAAAGTGAAGAACCTTCATCTCATTGTTCAGTCATGTGAACAAGCCATATCGAAGAAAGATAAATTATTCACAAGGCTGTCAAGAATAAACTTAGCCATAAAAACCAACGACTTCCAAGACCCCGACTTAATCGCAAACTCCTTTCCCTTAACTAGGCAAGAGTTCGATAAACAAGTTGCTATGTTTAAGGCCTTGTCTCTAGAAAAGTTTTACAACATCCTTCAGTTTGATCAAGCTCACGTCGACGACTGGCTAGTCAAATATTCAGTACAGAATGAGGAAATTCATCAGGCTCTGTGTAATCTTTCTATCGACTTCCGAGAATTAGAAAACGATCTTTTCAACATAAAAATATGGAATGAGATGAACGTCACCCCAATGAGAAGCTACATTGAAGAATGGCTTGAAAGGGAATTGAAGCAGGCCGCCGATGAAAGGCAATAGACAGTTTCCAGGATTCCAGCAGCCGTCGACGACATCATTAAAACTGCAGCCGTCAGTGACATCAATGAAACGACAACCGCAAGCAAATAGCCAAAGGGCTCATATGTACCCTCATTGTAAGTCTACTGATCACATCCTACTTTGTTTATCAGCCCAGTTATTTCAATTTTTTAAATAGAGATGTGTAGGCAAACATTTATAGCTTTCAATTTTTTTTTTTGCAGGTATTGCACTTTATCTTCTTTCTACAGTCCCGTTTCTTGTACATATTTCTCTAATGGTCCGCGGGAGCCCCAATCCTAGTCTACATGAAAAACACATTGAAATTTCGATTTATATGTAAAAACTTTAATTTTTTTGTATATTTCAAAATTTCCAGTAGTATGTAACAAACTTTTATTTTTTGACATTTTTCAAATAAAACTATTTTCTTATCTCCTTTTAAATTTATGTCTTCATACATTTTTATCTTTCACCAGTCTGTATGACAAATGCATTTAAATTTTTATATGTAACAAACTTTTATTTTTTTATATATTTCAAAATAAATGGTGCTATACATGCCAAGCATCATTTACTTATGCCCAATGTTCCGTGTTATACATGTTGCACACAACATTTTCGTTATTTACATTTCAAAATTTCCAGTAGTATGTAACAAACTTTTATTTTTTTACATATTTAAAATAAAACTGTTTCTTATCTCCTTTTAAATTTATGTCTTCATACATTTTTATCTTTCATCAGTCTATATGGAAAATGCATTTAAATTTCCAAATTTTCTCTTCCACTGTGAACAAATTTGTAGTTTGTTATATACTTTCAAAAAATAAATGGTGCTCTACATGCCAAGCGTCATTTACTTATGCCCCATGTTCTGTGATATACATGTTGCACACAACATTTCCGTGATATACATTTTGCACCGAACACTTCCGTCATTTACAATTCGACCCCATTTTCCACAATTTTCTTTCTAACCTCATTGACAGGGACTACGCTGCCACTCATCCTTGTTTACTTGTTATTAAGGCAAATATTGGTTTCTTCTTGTAACAGTTTTGGAAAATCACTATTGAATGGACTATATATTACCTCACCTTTACTCAAAATGATTAAATATCTTTTCAAAAATAAATACCAGTATGAAATTATCACTCTGATTTAACACTTTAGTTTATATAGATAAATATATAAATTAAAATTATATTGAAAAATGTCTCTTTTTGAGCTTCTCTCTAAATATTTAAAAAACAAGTTCAGTTGAAAAGGCGCGCGTATGTTGGCAAGAGGAGTTTCAATTATCTGTTGAACAATGCATGGATGGACCAAAGTGTAAAGATGGTGTGAGTTGTACCATTGGTAAGAGAGTCCAAGCATTCAATATATTGGGGGGTCATATTCTTCCTGTTTCGGTGTTGGTTTCGGCCGGACACATTGTGCACAACGCTGAACCTATGGGCTCTCCCTTGGTGGCTTATTAGGGCGCCATTCTCGTGTCTTCGCTCTTGATTTCTGCCTCGTTTATCAGAACCCCGATTGTATTTTGCGATCTCTGAGTCCTACATGCATGTTCCAGGTTCTATTCTCGTCCATCGCTCATTTCATTCACTTGCTGCACAGTTCCTTGATCACATTCGTAGTCTTAAAACTGTGAATCCCCTGCTGCTTTGAGCCGGCCTGAGGAGGCATCTATCGGAAATGAAGCCCGGGGACATAAAAAATCTACTCCATTGACATCTAGATTATTTTAGTGATCCATGTCTTGGTGGGACGAAGGCCCTATATTTTACAGTGATCAAGCGCAGTTTCCCAGAGGGGATCCCAATCATGGCGCCCTTACATGCCACTCTTCCCTGCACAAATTCAAGGAGTTCATTCATAGCTTCAATGACATCAAAGGGGAATTCCCCTACAGGTACTTATGCCCCCATTATAATTCCCTTGCTCTCCTTTGTTTTAGCGGTCGTTTATTAATCTATTCATTGTTTTCAGAGAGGGCCTCGTTCAAAACCCCAAGTTTCTGCTAGTCGTCATAGAAGACATCGATTCATTTGATGGAGAATTATCTGAGAAAGTTCACAAATCTCCCACTGATTTCTTACCTTTGGTAAAGTTAAAAAAAACCTCTAAAATAGAACTGATCAACTCTCGTAAATGGCTCCGAGTTTCTGCCTATAGACTCCTTGTAATCTTGATGCTTGAACGCTTGGTCTTGGGATTTGGCTTGACCGTATATGGTGCTTGCAACTTGGTTCTTGACTTGGTCATTTTGTGATGTGTTGCAGGTGCTTGGCTCGGTATCTCATGGACTTAGCGCTTAGTTTCGACTATTTTCATGTGGTTTCTCATGGTATAACGCTTGATCGTGGGATTTCTCGTGGTATCTCCTCCTTTCTGTGAAGGGTAGTGTAAGGAAAATCGCCCCTTGTGGGCTCTTCTCAGCTTGGTGCTGGTTTCTCCTTGGCTGTGGCTTGGAGTTTGAGCTCATTTACACCGAGCAAAGAATGCCCTCGTATCAGAAAGGGGTTTCATCAAAAGTCGTAGATTTTTTTTTGCTTGGAAATTCTATAAAGTATTCATTAGTGTATGACAGATAACCTTTGTCATGATTCTTTGGTACAGTTCAGCTTCAGGTTTGACGGTATGTAGATTGGGTTATTTAGACCGAGTCTGCTGATGTCTATTACCAATCTGTTTTTGTTTACTATCTTAGACGGAAAATCTAAAGAGAAACTTTTTAGGGTTGTATATATATGGATCTTTAAAACACTTTGTTGTTATTAACCATCAAGATAATTCATTGCTATCTTTTTCATTGAAGTTTAAGGCTCTTATGTTATGTATTACCAAGTTAGTCATAAATTCTACGTAGTGAGGTCCAAAATGAGAAAAAATGAGAACATTACTTCCAGTTATAAGCTATAAAGCTATAATCACAATAAGCAACAAAACTATAGTGAGAATTGAGTCAAATATTTACTGAGATATAGATGAGCTATTCGTGCTTTCCTGATTTACAGTGCTATGATGTATAATGAGGTCGGATTCACAGTTTTAATGCAAGAGTTTGTGTCATGGAAAAAGGGCTAGTCACTAGTGTTTGAGAGTATCAAACTCTCCCTTTGTTAAATGGAAAATGTCTACATTAGAAGTAGCTCAACATTCTGTCTGGAAAAGTTTTTAAAGAATCATTTAGGCTATGCAAATAACCTATGGTATGATATATTGGTATGATTTGTAACAGTCCAAATTGGCATAAAGACAAAATCCTATTATGGGTGGTCAAGCTCAAGTTTTAGTTTTGAAACCGGTCTCTGATACCATATGTAGTACCTGGTTATTTTTAGGACTCAAACTAAATAAAGGTTTTCTAAATTTCAGTTTAGAATTTATTTTAATTACCTTCTTATACTTGGAATAAACCAGGAATAAACATCAACAACATAATAATGATAACAACAACAACATAATAATGGTAACAACAACATAATACATACCTCCACCTGCAGGTTGGTTTATCTAGTCCCTTAGCTGTTTGATCCTGTTCTTGGTCTTTCCCTTGTTCTTACGCAGACTGAATATTAACCTCCCAACCATCTAGGAACAACCTCTCTGGCTCCCTAGCTCTAGGAATCCTTGCGGTTTCCTGGACCCAAGCCAAAAATTCCTAGCAACACCAGTGCCTTGTGAGAGTTCCCCCCAAAAAACAATTCTTCCAATTTCCTCCTCCTCCTCCTCCAGAAATTCTCAAACCAAAAACAAAAATGAGATCCTCGTCCAAGTCCTCCCCTCCTGTCTTATCCTCCTCTCTCAAGTCCCCCTCATTAATCCCCCAACAACCATATCCTCCCATTAATTCCCCAAGAACCTTATCCCCCCATTAATTACTTCACCCACTTTTAATAATAAAATAATAAAAGACTCATTTACAATATTTTAATAATTAATTAAATTCAAATTTAAAAATTAGGATAAAAATTAATCAATTTGGGTTGTTACACCTTGGAGGACGAAACAATGACTATCATTGGTGAGCTAGCTCAGGAACCATCTAACCAGGGCTCTAGGATAGAGGCTCACATGGAGGAAGGGTTGGTGGGACTAGTTGACGATTGTCATGAGGCTCTTCAATTCAATATAGGCACACTACATGCGAAGTATGCTGGAATAGATCATGTATATTCTCAACAGTTAAACCCTAGTACAAACAACGACAGGGATTTAACTCGGTCCCATGATGGCCTTGGTATCACTATTCCTTTTGTTGATTCTTACAGAGACTTTGAATTCCCTTACTATAGCTCAGTCAAAAGAAAATAAGTTTAAACAAAATAAGGGTTTATTCGAGAGTTTCTGGAACTTAAACATCTTAGTGGCTCCTCAACCATTTATGTAGGGGGTTAAGGCTCACATATTTTGGAAAGTGAGAGGAAATACAAAAGATGCAAGTGTATTAAAAAACTATAGGACCTTGTCAACATAAATTTGGGTGCGAAGACCAGGCTTAATCAGTTTATGGATTTGGAAGAATTGGTTCTTGTAGGTTGGTATCTAGGTAGAAGGATGAGTTGTGAATGCTTAAAGGAGTGGAACAAATCCAACTTCAAGTCCATGTTTGGATACATTCCATATATCATGACTCTGGAAAAGGGTTACTTGGTATGAGTCTTCAAAATGATGGCAGAGGTTGATAAAATCCTTCATAAACATTGGAAGTGGGGTTCAAAAAATATTTTTATGAAAAGATGGCATGTTGACTTTGATGCCCAGTTTGCTCGAGTGTATATCCTCCCAGTATAGGTTAGAATTACATGAATCTTGTTGGTCCTATGGTAATTAGAGGAAGCGTTTGAGGAAATAGGGAATGCACTTGGCATATGCTATGAAGTTGATTTATCTTTTCATGACACATAGTCTTTTGGAATGGCTCATATTCTTGTTGGTTTGAAGACTAGTAAATAATTGTAGAGACTATGGTCACAAAAAGAGGAGTGAACCTTTTCCAACTAACCCTAGACTATGAGGGTATACCATTCAAGTGTGGGCATATCCATAGTTACAATCATTTGGAAGCAGAATGTAACTTTCCAACTCAAAGGAATATTTGGACTTAGAGGAAGAAGATGAAAGGTTTGGGGTAGGAACAATTGGGAACATCCCATAGTCCAAACTGGAAGGAGGAATTGGGGGAAAATGTGTCCAATGGTTGTCGTTGGGATACACCTTTGGAAGAAAAACATCAACCTTTAGTGACAAGCCAACATAAGGAACCGAGTCTAGATGAAAATAACAACAATAAGGTTTGCTTCCCACAATCATACAATTCCTTGCAATCTCATTATCCAAATAAAAAAAAATCCTTTGAAAATTTAATTTTTGGGACTTGGTGTTTAGAAGTAGAATCCAAAGGTTTGGAATCAATGAGTGAGTTTCTAACTAGTCTCTTTGGAGTAAAATCTCCAAATCCCCCAACCCTCATACCTAATCCTGGGACTAAAAATCCATTGGCATATGAGAATGCCCAAGTAGGGGCGTTTGTAAATCCAAGTTTGGGTGCAGAGACCCAAGAGACAACAAAAGATACATTTGGAATCCATGAAAAATAATCTCATACCTAGGAGAAAAGGTACTCTTGAATTCCCTTGGAAGGTGGAAGGGGGATTTGGTTTCCTTGAAGAGAAAGGTCAAAAATAAAATCAAAGAGGAAGGAAGTCCTACATTTCCTTTTCTAAAAAACAAGCACCTTTAGAAATCAGATGCGGAAAACATTTATCTTTGATAAGGGATTTGAGAAAATGCCCCTTGTGAAGATCTAAAATGATTTTCTTGACCCTAAATTGCCGAAGGATATCCAATCCCTCAAAAAAATTGACCATAAAGAGGATAATAGATATTATAAAACCATTTATTATCTCGCTACAAGAAATCATGAGTGATGGGGAGAAAATAATTTAGGAACTTAAAAAAATGTTGGGTGGGTGGGAATTTAGTTTTATAGATGCTAATGGGAGACTAGGAGGGAACATTATTGGATGGAAGAAAGGCTCTTATACTCTTAATAATTCATGGGATTTTCCTATACGTCTAGGGATTTCCATGTTCTCTTTGGATTTGGGAAACAAATCTCTATATTGAATATATATGGACCTTACATGGATAGGGTGGAGTATTGGGATAAGTTCTTCAATATGGAATTCATTTAGAATGGCTTAGTTGTGGTGGGGGGAGACTTAAATTTTCCTATGGGAGCCTAAGAAGTATGGGAACCAACAATGCAAGTGGATTATCTTTCATGTTACTTTATAAGAAAACTGGAGGAAGTAAGATTTTTTGATATTGAACCATATAAGATGACTCTCACTTGGAGAAATAAGAGAACTGGAGAAACTAGATTTCTAAGAGGATTGATCGGTTCTTAATCTACAAAGGGTTCCTTGATGAGGTTATTTGAATAAAACAATTGGTCACCTCAAGAGGGGAGTGTGACCATAATCCAATAGTTTTGGAAGTAGCACATGTACAAGAAAAACCTACCAATCCCTTTAAACTGAACCTAGATTGGTTGGAGGTGGAGGAGTTTGTAAACAAGCTCAAATATGGTTGGAAACCCTATGATGAACACTTAAGAGAATTTGCATCTATTCAATTTCACCAAAATTTGAAAGAAGCAAAAAAATATAGCTGCTTAATGGGAAAGAGATTAAAAGCAAAAATATGATAGGACCCTTAAAGAAGTGGAGTAGGCCCTGTAAGTAATTTACAACATTGATGGTTTTGGTTACTCGAATGAGGACTAGAAACTGGAGGTAAATATCTTGGAAGATAAAAAGAGGAACACACTATTGGAAAAAGAGAAAGGACTGAGGCTCAAGAGTAGGGTCTTATGGTTATAAGTAGGTAATCAAAATACCAATTTTTTTCGTAGATATGCAAGTTGAAGAAAAAATATAAACTCAATTTGGGAAATTGACAAAGGATATGGTATACATGCAATTTTTTTTTAAGGATATTGCAACTGAAGGAATCAATTACTTCTCAATCCTTTTCAAAGAGGACTCTCAAGCTACAATTGTTGAGGTAATAAATCTATCAAACTCCTCTTATAGATTTGTCAATCACGAGGAAAATCATGAGCTGTTGAAAGAGGTTGGAAAATAAGAGCTACATCAAATTTTATAGAGATTTCAAAAGGATAAAAGTCTTGGGACATAGGGTTATCTTGTGGAATTATATTTAGGTTGTTATGAATTCATAGAACAAGGCTTAAGGATTGTGGTGGAGGCTACAAGAACCATAGGAAAAATGCTTGGAGCTTACAACACAACCTTTATATCATTGATCCTTAAATAGGATAATTCAACAACCTTTGAAAATTTTAGGCCAATCTCTTTATGCCACTGCATCTATAGAATCATCTCAAAGATTATTGCTAGAATATAACAAATCTTTGGAGAACAATTTGGATTTTTAGAGGGAAGACAAATCCACGAGGTAGTTGAGATAGCTTAGGAAAACCTTCATTCAATCAAAGTCGGAACCAAAGATCAATGGTAATTAAAGTGGACCTTTCCAAAGCATGTCATAGGGTAAGTTTGCTTTACCTTAGACTTATTCTTATGCAATTGGGTCTTTTTCCTCAGTTTGTTGTTTGGGTGATGAGCTTCATCACTTCAATACCCTTTTCTATCTTAATCAATGGGGAAACATCCCCTTTCTTCAAGATAGGAAGAAGTCTTCAACATGGGTGTCCCTTATCCCTTCTTCTTTTCCTTTTAATTGTTGAGGGGTTGAGTGGGTTAATAAAAGAGGCATACAAAAATGGTAGTTTCAAAGGGGTAAACATTGAAACAACCTATAATATCACAAAACTATTATTTGTGGATTATACCCTAATTTTATGTGAGGGAACAAGAAGGGTAATTAAGAAGTTCAAAGGTATATTGGATTTATTTTGTATAGCAACAAGTACGATTATAAACCTTGAAAAATCTACACTATCTTTGTGGAGTATATCTGAGTAGGAAAATGAGTATTTTACTCAATTATTTCCCTACTAGTGGAAAAACCTAAATCATGGATTGAAGTACTTAGGTTTCTATTTGAATCTAAACATGTAAAAAGAATGTGACTGGCAATGGTTGATTTCCAAACTAGAAAATAAGCTAAATACATGGTGTAATCAGTGGCTCTCCAGAGGGGGACATCCGGTAATCGTTAAAGTAGTATTATAAGTAATTCTAGTATATTGGGTATCACTTGCCTAGGTTCCCAAAGGTGTTCTAGAAGTCATTAGAAGACTATGATAAAAATTTATCTAGTTAGGTGATCAAAAGAATAAACGGATTGTTCTGGCTTCATGGGAAAAAATGGCTTTACCAAAAGAAAACAGAGGTTTGGGTCTAAAAAATCCCTCTCTTCTCTAAGGCACTTGCAACAAAAAAAGTTTGGATATTAATTCAAGGAAAAGGGCCGTGGGTTCAAGTAATGAGAGCCAAGTACATTGCTCCTATTTTTGTAGAGGATTGGGCAAGGAATCCAATAAAATAACTTTATAATGCCTCAATAATATGGAAAGTTGTTAACTCAACTTTTCATTTGGTTGGCCACTGGATGATTTTACAAGTTGTCAAAGGAGACAAAGTACAAACTGGTCTTTATCCATGGGCAGGCAAAAACAAAATGCATAGATTACTTCCTTGGATGATTCATGAGATAAGAAGTAAAGGATATTATACACTTAGATAGGTTGCAAACTAGGAAAGGTCTACACATTGACAACAACATTGGTTGACTTGGGAGGAGATTAGGTTGGGGGAAGAATATGTGGAGGAATGGAAGAGAAACACATACATATAGAATATTATGACCAATTGTATCGTCACTTAATCCAACTAGAAACTATGTGCCCATACTAGGTTATAAAGCTCTTGCTGAGGAAGGAAGGGAGGGTCAATGAGTATGATGGTGGAAAACTATATGGAAATTATGATCCCTTAGAAAAACAAAATTTTCATGTGGTTGATTTTAAAGAATAAGGATCCCACCTGGAATGTGCTAAAAAAAAACATTCAATGGACCAAGTTGGTGTAGCTTATGTCAACAATAAGAAGAAACCATTATACATTTAATGATGGCTTGTCCTTATACAAAAGAGGTATGGAAAGAGGTGGAAATAATGATTAGATTAAGAAATGCATGGGAATGTGAAGATATAGAAGAAACATTTAGATCATGGTATGCAAAAAATGGTACAAAAAATATCAGAGTCATTCCTCTTAACCTAACTTGGGGAGTTTGGTTAGCTAGGAACCTAATGATGTTTGAACAAAATGAGACTTTACCTCTTAAATGTGTTTTCCAAGCACTAAACATATTAAATGCCCACCCACAAACTCAAGATAAAAAAAAATAGTCATGAGCTAAAAAAAGAGGTAATCAACAAGGATATCCCATGGGCATACTTTCATGATGCCTCGCAAGGAATCCCTCCTAAGGGAGTATCGAGGGGAATTTTATGTTTATCTTCAAATCATTGCATTTATTTCAAAGCTAGGATACATCAAGAAACTAATAATTAATGTGAATTGATGGCTCTCAAATTAGTTTTGAGGCCAACCAAAGAGTTTCATGTATCACAATTTCAAATATTTGACGACTCACTCATGGTTGTTCAATGATTGCAGAGGCAAACAACATTGAAGAACTTCAATTTACAACCAATTTACAACCATTGTATGATGACTTGCAACTTCTATAAACAACTTTCTCACATATCTCTTTGTCTCACATATACAAAGACATGAATAGTATAACAAATGAACTATTAAAAGATGAATGAATAGTATAACAAATGAACTATTAAAAGATGAATTAAGACTAGATCTAGGAACTTGGATTATATCCATACTTCAAGATGGACACTCAATTGAATATACACATGAAACTTGGCTCTAATTATATACAACTACATAATATTGTTTAAGACAAAGGGCAATTTCACGTTTATAGTTTGAATGCCTTAATTTTCATGGTTTTTT
>JZKD02S1184397.1:0-12647 GCA_000966675.3 Picea glauca | reverse complement strand
CCAAAGCAATTGCACCTTAATTCATAAAACAAATAAACATGGGCCCATGCTCAAGTCCAGTATCTCTAGATAATTGTTGCAACAAAAAATCTTCATTGGAAGCCTCTAAAACTACAATGTAGTTTGCTTTAGTAATAGAATGAGAAATCACCTGCTATCTCTTACTCCAACTCATACCTCATTCAAACAACACAATATGTACACACTAGTAAATTTTGTAACATTCCCAAGATGATTTTTTTTCTTGGAACCAAAGATTGTTCACTGTTTGTTTATTGTTTCAATGTGTTTTGCAGGTTTATCTCATCAAGTTGCGCATTGAGGGTTTATTCTTTAGAGATTCTAGCATGGAGATACAAATATGAGCATATAACACAAGAAAATGACAAGATATAAGCAATGAAGACCAATATGGAACCAACAACTTTAGATTTGACCTTTATTTAGATAATAGAGTGATCCCGATACAATATATATGTAGATATGGAATAATACAAGAAGAATAATCAAGCTGGAATAAGGTCACTCCAACAAGCTCCAAAACTGAAGAGAATAGCCTCCAAAGGCACCACAATAAACTGGAGAAAGGGACAAGATTAGTTTATTTCCCTTCAATATACATATCTGATCCTCCTGGCTGAGTTGTGCCCTCCTGGTTGGGTGTAGTTATACAATATTTCGGCCTCCCTCTTAAAGGCCTCCAAATACCACCAAAATCTCTAGAAAAATATATTGAAGCAAGAAAAACCCCCTGGTAGAGTTTCAAGCTGATTGAAGATGATTTGCTCCCTCTAATGGGTGGATCCTCTTTCTATAGTGCGCCCTCCCCCTCTCCAACTTGTGCCAAGATCCAAATAAAACAAATAACAGAGAAACCTCTTCCACAATAGGCTATAAAGGGCGCCCTAGGCCATACAATGAAAACCCAATAATCCTTAGGCCCCAAAACCTCCTCCTCTTTCTAGATCGAGTAGTTCTTCTTCAAATGGTGCACCCTCCCGCTGGAAACCTCCTGAAGCTGCACAATACCTCTTCCTTTACCGATTGAGTGACTTGTACCTGCTGTAGAATGGTGGGGGAGGAATATTGCACCTCCGTGACCAAGCTTGGATCAGGATAGGTGGGATTTTTCACCACCGAGCTGATCTCTAGGGTTTGTTATCCCAAAACCCTCAAAACGTCTTTGTGCTCAAGAGCCCAAGATGAAAAAGTAATGATAATCCAAAATGAATGAGAGATGCACCCTCCTGTTCCTTTTATACCCCTAATCTATTTCTCTGTTGAGTTAGTTGACCACCTCCTGGGGTTAACTCCTTACTTTTCCTCGTGTGGTCTTTTCCTTCATTTGCTTTACCTTCTCTCCCCAAAGTCAACTTAAAATTTTAACATTGTGCTTAGGTGAGTACTTTGGGTTTCTTGGTCTCCATAACTCATGAGACTATATTCTAGTGGGGATAGCTAGACTACTAAGTCTCTCACAACATCTTTATCAAGAGGTGGGGGACATTACAATCTCCCCTACTGGAAATTGCTTGCCCACTAGAAATTATGACCCTGCCTCCTAGAAAACCTGTTCATTTTCCCAAGTAACATATTCTATAGGTAAGTTCTTCCATTTGACCAAGTATTCCCTGATGATCCTCTTCCTTAGCCTCTTCTGCCTTACTTCTAATACTTCCTCTGGTATTAGTATCAACTGCCCCTCCTCATCCAAGGGAGGTAGTTCCTCAATATGAATGATGTGTTTCCCTATGGCTCTTTTCAAACAAGATACATGAAAGACATTGTGTATCTTGCTTCCTGGGGATAGATCAAGCTCATATGCCACAACCCCTACCTTCCTTTTTACCCTATATGGTCCAAAGAAGTGAGGTTGGAGATTTTCTGCGCCACTCCAATTAATAGATTCATGTCTATAGGGTTGGAGACTTAAGTATACCAAGTCACCAACTTCAAAAGTGTGCTCCACTCTGTGTTTATCTGCTTGTACCTTTTGTTGATTTTTCACCCTTTGCAAGTGGTATTTAAGATCTCTGAGTATATCCTGACTTTGTTGAATCCAATCCTGTGCCATTGGAGCTCTACTGTCACCGAAAAAAATCTCCACAAATGTGAGGGAATCATAGTTGTATAATGCCCTGAAAGGTGACATACCAATATACATGTGGTAGGTGGTGTTGTAACAATACTCACCCAAATGAAGCCACTTAACCCATGCCTTATGTTGTCCTGAAACATAATTCCAAAGGTAGCCTTCAACCCACTTGTTTATTATCTCGGTTTGTCCATCAGTTTGAGGATGATAGATAGTATCGGGGGTCAAGGTTGTACCTACCAACCTGAATAACTACTGCCAAAAGGTTCTCATAAACCTACTATCCTTGTCACTCACTATGGTTTTGGGTAAACCATGCAACCTGAAGATCTCTCTGAAAAACAAATATGTAACCTATGAAGCACTGTAATATGTAGAAATGGTGAAAAAATGGGTAAATTTGGTTAATCCACCCACAACCACAAAGATGAAATCCTTTCCCTATACCTTGGGCAATCCTGTGATGAAATCCATCGATATACTTTCCCATTTATGCTATGGAATGGGGAGTGGCTACAATAAGCCTGTTGGATGAGTGTGTTCATCCTTGTTCTCCTGACAAGTAGATCATTCCTTGATATGGCACATCACATATTCCTTCATTCCCTTCCATGCCAACCTCTCCCTTATTTGCCTGTATGTTTTGATAAACCCCTAATGTCCTTCTAATGGTGAATCATGACATGCCTGTAATAATCGTGTTTTGAAGGATGACTCAAGAACCAAGAAGATTTGACCCTTCTTGTATATGATTTCATCCACAATTCGGAAGTTGTCATCTTGTACCTTCCCATCCATCAACTTGCAAGCAAACCTATTTTTAGAATATTCCACCAAAAGGTGTGCCTTCCAGTCAACTGAAATATCGGTCATGGAATAAACTGAAGATCTTCTGGATAATGCGTCTGCCACCACATNCCAAAGCAATTGCACCTTAATTCATAAAACAAATAAACATGGGCCCATGCTCAAGTCCAGTATCTCTAGATAATTGTTGCAACAAAAAATCTTCATTGGAAGCCTCTAAAACTACAATGTAGTTTGCTTTAGTAATAGAATGAGAAATCACCTGCTATCTCTTACTCCAACTCATACCTCATTCAAACAACACAATATGTACACACTAGTAAATTTTGTAACATTCCCAAGATGATTTTTTTTCTTGGAACCAAAGATTGTTCACTGTTTGTTTATTGTTTCAATGTGTTTTGCAGGTTTATCTCATCAAGTTGCGCATTGAGGGTTTATTCTTTAGAGATTCTAGCATGGAGATACAAATATGAGCATATAACACAAGAAAATGACAAGATATAAGCAATGAAGACCAATATGGAACCAACAACTTTAGATTTGACCTTTATTTAGATAATAGAGTGATCCCGATACAATATATATGTAGATATGGAATAATACAAGAAGAATAATCAAGCTGGAATAAGGTCACTCCAACAAGCTCCAAAACTGAAGAGAATAGCCTCCAAAGGCACCACAATAAACTGGAGAAAGGGACAAGATTAGTTTATTTCCCTTCAATATACATATCTGATCCTCCTGGCTGAGTTGTGCCCTCCTGGTTGGGTGTAGTTATACAATATTTCGGCCTCCCTCTTAAAGGCCTCCAAATACCACCAAAATCTCTAGAAAAATATATTGAAGCAAGAAAAACCCCCTGGTAGAGTTTCAAGCTGATTGAAGATGATTTGCTCCCTCTAATGGGTGGATCCTCTTTCTATAGTGCGCCCTCCCCCTCTCCAACTTGTGCCAAGATCCAAATAAAACAAATAACAGAGAAACCTCTTCCACAATAGGCTATAAAGGGCGCCCTAGGCCATACAATGAAAACCCAATAATCCTTAGGCCCCAAAACCTCCTCCTCTTTCTAGATCGAGTAGTTCTTCTTCAAATGGTGCACCCTCCCGCTGGAAACCTCCTGAAGCTGCACAATACCTCTTCCTTTACCGATTGAGTGACTTGTACCTGCTGTAGAATGGTGGGGGAGGAATATTGCACCTCCGTGACCAAGCTTGGATCAGGATAGGTGGGATTTTTCACCACCGAGCTGATCTCTAGGGTTTGTTATCCCAAAACCCTCAAAACGTCTTTGTGCTCAAGAGCCCAAGATGAAAAAGTAATGATAATCCAAAATGAATGAGAGATGCACCCTCCTGTTCCTTTTATACCCCTAATCTATTTCTCTGTTGAGTTAGTTGACCACCTCCTGGGGTTAACTCCTTACTTTTCCTCGTGTGGTCTTTTCCTTCATTTGCTTTACCTTCTCTCCCCAAAGTCAACTTAAAATTTTAACATTGTGCTTAGGTGAGTACTTTGGGTTTCTTGGTCTCCATAACTCATGAGACTATATTCTAGTGGGGATAGCTAGACTACTAAGTCTCTCACAACATCTTTATCAAGAGGTGGGGGACATTACAATCTCCCCTACTGGAAATTGCTTGCCCACTAGAAATTATGACCCTGCCTCCTAGAAAACCTGTTCATTTTCCCAAGTAACATATTCTATAGGTAAGTTCTTCCATTTGACCAAGTATTCCCTGATGATCCTCTTCCTTAGCCTCTTCTGCCTTACTTCTAATACTTCCTCTGGTATTAGTATCAACTGCCCCTCCTCATCCAAGGGAGGTAGTTCCTCAATATGAATGATGTGTTTCCCTATGGCTCTTTTCAAACAAGATACATGAAAGACATTGTGTATCTTGCTTCCTGGGGATAGATCAAGCTCATATGCCACAACCCCTACCTTCCTTTTTACCCTATATGGTCCAAAGAAGTGAGGTTGGAGATTTTCTGCGCCACTCCAATTAATAGATTCATGTCTATAGGGTTGGAGACTTAAGTATACCAAGTCACCAACTTCAAAAGTGTGCTCCACTCTGTGTTTATCTGCTTGTACCTTTTGTTGATTTTTCACCCTTTGCAAGTGGTATTTAAGATCTCTGAGTATATCCTGACTTTGTTGAATCCAATCCTGTGCCATTGGAGCTCTACTGTCACCGAAAAAAATCTCCACAAATGTGAGGGAATCATAGTTGTATAATGCCCTGAAAGGTGACATACCAATATACATGTGGTAGGTGGTGTTGTAACAATACTCACCCAAATGAAGCCACTTAACCCATGCCTTATGTTGTCCTGAAACATAATTCCAAAGGTAGCCTTCAACCCACTTGTTTATTATCTCGGTTTGTCCATCAGTTTGAGGATGATAGATAGTATCGGGGGTCAAGGTTGTACCTACCAACCTGAATAACTACTGCCAAAAGGTTCTCATAAACCTACTATCCTTGTCACTCACTATGGTTTTGGGTAAACCATGCAACCTGAAGATCTCTCTGAAAAACAAATATGTAACCTATGAAGCACTGTAATATGTAGAAATGGTGAAAAAATGGGTAAATTTGGTTAATCCACCCACAATCACAAAGATGAAATCCTTGCCCTAGACCTTGGGCAATCCTGTGATGAAATCCATCGATATACTTTCCCATTTATGCTATGGAATGGGGAGTGGCTACAATAAGCCTGTTGGATGAGTGTGTTCATCCTTTTTCTCCTTACAAGTAGATCATTCCTTGATATGGCACATCACATATTCTTTCATTCCCTTCCATGCCAACCTCTCCCTTATTTGCCTGTATGTTTTGATAAATCCCTGATGTCCTGCTAATGGTGAATCATGACATGCTTGTAATAATCATGTTTTGAAGGCTGACTCAAGAACCAAGAAGATTTGACCCTTCTTGTATATGATTTCATCCACAATCCGGAAGCTGTCATCTTGTACCTTCCCATCCATCAACTTGCAAGCAAACCTATTTTTAGAATATTCCACCAAAAGGTGTGCCTTCCAGTCAACTGAAATATCAGTCATGGAATAAATTGAAGGTCTTCTGGATAATGCGTCTGCCACCACATTATTTTTCCCTTTGACAAATTCAATGTCAAAGTCATAGGCATGGATCTTGCTAACCCATTTCTTTTGTCTTTCATTTAGGTCATTTTGGCCCAAGAAGTACTTGAGGCTATTATTATTTGTCCTCACAACAAATTTGGCCCCAACTAAGTATTGTCTGAATTTATCCAATGCATGCATGATGACTAACATCTCTTTGTCAGAAATGGTGTATAAAAGTTCAGGACCCCTCAATTTTCGTCTCTCATAGGTAATGGGGTGCCTATTCTGCATAAGTACTGCTCCAATGCCCGCACTTTAGGCATCACACTCCAATATGAAGGGCTATGATAAATATGGTAAGGAAAGTACAGGACAAGTGCTCATTACCTTCTTCATTTTGTCAAAGGTCAATTGTGCCTCTTGACTCCATTTAAATGCACCCTTTCTAGTCAAATCTGTTAAGGGAGCGCAAAGCTGGGAGAAGCCTTTGACAAACCTCCTGTAGTAACAACAGATGCCAAGGAATCACTTCAACTCGGTGAGAGTCTTGGGTGTTGGCCAGTCAAGTATGGATTGTATCTTTTCTTGGTGCACCTGTACTCCTTTCACTCCAATGATGTGTCCCAAATAAAGAACTTATGTCATCCCAAATTCACATTTGGACTCTTTAGCATATAAGGATTTCCCCTCCATGATGCCCAAGATATGATGTACATGCTGAAGATGATCCTCCCAAGTCTTTCTATAAATCAACAAGTCATCAAAGAAGACTAAGAGGAACTTCCTTAATTGCTTATTGAAGACATGATTCATGCAATATTGGAAGGTGGTTGGCACGTTAGTTAGCCCAAAGGGCATAACCAAAAACTCATAGTGACCATAGTGACATCTGAAGGTCGTTTTGGGCACATCTTGCTCCCTCATTTTGATCTGATGATAACTAGAACACAAGTCTATTTTGGTGAAGTAGACCGCACCATTAAGTTCATCCAATAGCTCATCTATCCTAGGAATGGGGTACCTTTTCTTAATAGTCTTTTTTTTTAATGCCCTGTAATCAATACACGTGCACATAGTCCCATCTTTCTTCTTGACCAATAATATTGAAGATGAAAAAGGGTTGGAACTTGGTCTAATGTGGCCTATGTCCAAGAGTTCTTTGATATCCTTTTCAATTTCGTCCTTAATTTTTTGGGTGTCTATAAGGAGTACTAATGATCCAGATAAGTGGGATCTTTCACAACTAAGTTGATCTCTAGGGTTTGTTATCCCAAAACCCTCAAAACATCTTTGTGCTCAAGAGCCCACGATGCAAAAGTAATAATAATCCAGAATGAATGAGAGATGTGCTCTCCTATTGCTTTTATACCCCTGATCTATTTCTCTGTTGAGTTAGTTGACCACCTCTTGGGGTTAACTCCTTACTTTTCCTCATGTGGTCTTTTCCTTCATTTTCTTTACCTTCTCTCCCCAAAGTCAACTTAAAATTATAACATTGTGCTTAGGTAAGTACTTTGGGTTTCTTGGTCCCCATAACTCATGAGACTATAGTATAGTGGGGGCGACTATACTACTAAGTCGCTCACAACCTCTTTATCAAGAGGTGGGGGACATTACAATTTTTCATTATCCACATCACCTACCTACACTATCATTGGTGCCTCATAGGTGCCTAAAGATCCTCTTGAAAATGGTCTAATGATCAATCCTTGAATTTACCATGTGCCTACTTACAACTCCCACTTCATGTGCAATATCTTGTCTTGTGCACACTATTGCATACATAAGGTTACCAACCACACTAGAAGATGACAATTTTTCCATCTCTTCTTCCTCTAGTTTTCTCTTAAGACTCATATTCCTCCAAAAAAACACTTCCACTTGAGATGGAATGCAAATTGGTTTATATTTATCCATACTAGAGTGCTTAAGTATGTTTTCCACTTATTTTGTTTGGTTGAAATGCAACTTTCTATTTTTGTGGTCTCTTTTCACCTCAATTCCCAACAAATAGTGCAAACTCACCTAAGTCCATCATGTCAAACTCACATCAAAATTAGGACTTAGTTTCCTTGACTGTCTACTTACAATCACTAATCAACATAAAATCATCAACATATAAGACCAAAGTAATGAATTTATTACCTTCTTGCTTGAAGTAAACACAATGGTTTGCTTTGATTCTAAGGAACCCTTGTCCCACAACATATTTTCAAATTGTTGGTACCATTGTCTTAGAGACTACTGCAATCCATATAATGATCTCATCAATTACCACACCATGTCTTATCTCCCTTATGGGTTGCTTCATGAATGTTTCTTCTTTTAGCGCACAATGAATAAATGTTGTCTGTGTGTCCATTTGTTCCACTTTAAAGTCATACGCGTCTGCTAATGCCAACAAAAACGTAATATAGGCCATCATGATCACTATAGATAAGGCCTACTCATAATATACACCCTTTACTTGAGAGTATACCTTTGCTACAAATGGGCCTTATGTCACTCCACAAGACCATATGCATTATATTGTACTTGAGCACCCATTTTCATTCAACTACCTTCTTTTCTTCAAGCAACTCTTGCAAATGCCAAGTATGGCTTTGTTCCAAGGCCTTAATTTATTACTCCATGGATTTCTTCTAGTGAGGGGTTTTGTTAGCACCAGAAATCACCTCTGGATTACGTCGAAGGTAAGCCTAGTACCCATCAGAGTTTTATCTCACAGATTGGTTTTTAAAGAGGTCAAATGGGCGCAGACTCGGGATGATATCGTTTTAACTCAAAAAATTGGACTAGCATGCATAAGAAATTGAGGTATGGAATCAAGTTTAGTCAGTAAGTTGGAGTAAGGGTGAGTAGAGGGAAGACTTTGGTGAGGAGAGTGTAGAGATCTGTCGTGGACATCAGGTCTTCCAGCAGCCCAAAGAGGAAAAACTTAAACACAAGATCTTCTTGAATTCAAATCTCAAAGAAACTGAAAGGAATTATAACAACACTATGATCAAACATTCATCATAATANTTGGGTAAACCATGCAACCTGAAGATCTCTCTGAAAAACAAATATGTAACCTATGAAGCACTGTAATATGTAGAAATGGTGAAAAAATGGGTAAATTTGGTTAATCCACCCACAATCACAAAGATGAAATCCTTGCCCTAGACCTTGGGCAATCCTGTGATGAAATCCATCGATATACTTTCCCATTTATGCTATGGAATGGGGAGTGGCTACAATAAGCCTGTTGGATGAGTGTGTTCATCCTTTTTCTCCTTACAAGTAGATCATTCCTTGATATGGCACATCACATATTCTTTCATTCCCTTCCATGCCAACCTCTCCCTTATTTGCCTGTATGTTTTGATAAATCCCTGATGTCCTGCTAATGGTGAATCATGACATGCTTGTAATAATCATGTTTTGAAGGCTGACTCAAGAACCAAGAAGATTTGACCCTTCTTGTATATGATTTCATCCACAATCCGGAAGCTGTCATCTTGTACCTTCCCATCCATCAACTTGCAAGCAAACCTATTTTTAGAATATTCCACCAAAAGGTGTGCCTTCCAGTCAACTGAAATATCAGTCATGGAATAAATTGAAGGTCTTCTGGATAATGCGTCTGCCACCACATTATTTTTCCCTTTGACAAATTCAATGTCAAAGTCATAGGCATGGATCTTGCTAACCCATTTCTTTTGTCTTTCATTTAGGTCATTTTGGCCCAAGAAGTACTTGAGGCTATTATTATTTGTCCTCACAACAAATTTGGCCCCAACTAAGTATTGTCTGAATTTATCCAATGCATGCATGATGACTAACATCTCTTTGTCAGAAATGGTGTATAAAAGTTCAGGACCCCTCAATTTTCGTCTCTCATAGGTAATGGGGTGCCTATTCTGCATAAGTACTGCTCCAATGCCCGCACTTTAGGCATCACACTCCAATATGAAGGGCTATGATAAATATGGTAAGGAAAGTACAGGACAAGTGCTCATTACCTTCTTCATTTTGTCAAAGGTCAATTGTGCCTCTTGACTCCATTTAAATGCACCCTTTCTAGTCAAATCTGTTAAGGGAGCGCAAAGCTGGGAGAAGCCTTTGACAAACCTCCTGTAGTAACAACAGATGCCAAGGAATCACTTCAACTCGGTGAGAGTCTTGGGTGTTGGCCAGTCAAGTATGGATTGTATCTTTTCTTGGTGCACCTGTACTCCTTTCACTCCAATGATGTGTCCCAAATAAAGAACTTATGTCATCCCAAATTCACATTTGGACTCTTTAGCATATAAGGATTTCCCCTCCATGATGCCCAAGATATGATGTACATGCTGAAGATGATCCTCCCAAGTCTTTCTATAAATCAACAAGTCATCAAAGAAGACTAAGAGGAACTTCCTTAATTGCTTATTGAAGACATGATTCATGCAATATTGGAAGGTGGTTGGCACGTTAGTTAGCCCAAAGGGCATAACCAAAAACTCATAGTGACCATAGTGACATCTGAAGGTCGTTTTGGGCACATCTTGCTCCCTCATTTTGATCTGATGATAACCAGAACACATGTCTATTTTGGTGAAGTAGACCACACCATTAATCTCATCCAATAGCTCATCTATCCTAGGAATGGGGTACCTTTTCTTAATAGTCTTTTCTTTTAATGCCCTATAATCAATACACGTGCACATAGTCCCATCTTTCTTCTTGACCAATAATACTGAAGATGAAAAAGGGTTGGAACTTGGTCTAATGTGGCCTATGTCCAAGAGTTCTTTGATATCCTTTTCAATTTCATCCTTATAATTTTTTGGGTGTCTATAAGGAGTACTAATGATCAGGATAGGTGGGATCTTTCACAACTAAGTTGATCTCTAGGGTTTGTTATCCCAAAACCCTCAAAACGTCTTTGTGCTCAAGAGCCCACGATGCAAAAGTAATAATAATCCAGAATGAATGAGAGATGTGCTCTCCTATTCCTTTTATACCCCTGATCTATTTCTCTGTTGAGTTAGTTGACCACCTCTTGGGGTTAACTCCTTACTTTTCCTCATGTGGTCTTTTCCTTCATTTGCTTTACCTTCTCTCCCCAAAGTCAACTTAAAATTATAACATTGTGCTTCGGTAAGTACTTTGGGTTTCTTGGTCCCCATAACTCATGAGACTATAGTCTGGTGGGGGCGACTATACTACTAAGTCTCTCACAACCTCTTTATCAAGAGGTGGGGGACATTACAATTTTTCATTATCCACATCACCTACCTACACTATCATTGATGCCTCATAGGTGCCTAAAGATCCTCTTGAAAATGGTCTAATGATCAATCCTTGAATTTACCATGTGCCTACTTACAACTCCCACTTCATGTGCAATATATTGTCTTGTGCACACCATTGCATACATAAGGTTACCAACCACACTAGAAGATGACAATTTTTCCATCTCTTCTTCCTCTGGTTTTCTCTTAAGACTCATATTCCTCCAAAAAAACACTTCCACTTGAGATGGAATGCAAATTGGTTTATATTTATCCATACTAGAGTGCTTAAGTATGTTTTCCACTTATTTTGTTTGGTTGAAATGCAACTTTCTATTTTTGTGGTCTCTTTTCACCTCAATTCCCAACAAATAGTGCAAACTCACCTAAGTCCATCATGTCAAACTCACATCAAAATTAGGACTTAGTTTCCTTGACTGTCTACTTACAATCACTAATCAACATAAAATCATCAACATATAAGACCAAAGTAATGAATTTATTACCTTCTTGCTTGAAGTAAACACAATGGTTTGCTTTGATTCTAAGGAACCCTTGTCCCACAACATATTTTCAAATTGTTGGTACCATTGTCTTAGAGACTACTGCAATCCATATAATGATCTCATCAATTACCACACCATGTCTTATCTCCCTTATGGGTTGCTTCATGAATGTTTCTTCTTTTAGCGCACAATGAATAAATGTTGTCTGTGTGTCCATTTGTTCCACTTTAAAGTCATACGCGTCTGCTAATGCCAACAAAAACGTAATATAGGCCATCATGATCACTATAGATAAGGCCTACTCATAATATACACCCTTTACTTGAGAGTATACCTTTGCTACAAATGGGCCTTATGTCACTCCACAAGACCATATGCATTATATTGTACTTGAGCACCCATTTTCATTCAACTACCTTCTTTTCTTCAAGCAACTCTTGCAAATGCCAAGTATGGCTTTGTTCCAAGGCCTTAATTTATTACTCCATGGATTTCTTCTAGTGAGGGGTTTTGTTAGCACCAGAAATCACCTCTGGATTACGTCGAAGGTAAGCCTAGTACCCATCAGAGTTTTATCTCACAGATTGGTTTTTAAAGAGGTCAAATGGGCGCAGACTCGGGATGATATCGTTTTAACTCAAAAAATTGGACTAGCATGCATAAGAAATTGAGGTATGGAATCAAGTTTAGTCAGTAAGTTGGAGTAAGGGTGAGTAGAGGGAAGACTTTGGTGAGGAGAGTGTAGAGATCTGTCGTGGACATCAGGTCTTCCAGCAGCCCAAAGAGGAAAAACTTAAACACAAGATCTTCTTGAATTCAAATCTCAAAGAAACTGAAAGGAATTATAACAACACTATGATCAAACATTCATCATAATA
>JZKD02S1184386.1:0-12647 GCA_000966675.3 Picea glauca | reverse complement strand
ATCTCAAATCTAACACAAGAATGAAATAACATGATAACATATAATAAATAACACATCATCAACCACAAATAACAACAAGATATACGTGGTTCACCCTCTCTCTAGGGATACGTCCACAGAATTGTGTTTCTTGATATATTAGGTGAAAACATACAGTTCTATTTGCACACTTAGCTTGCATCTCTCTCTCTCTCTCTCTCTCTCTCTCTCTCTCTCTCTCTCTCTCTCTCTCTCCCCCCCCTGCACATCTAGGTGGAGGGTTTATCTTCGCACCCAAATGAAGATCTTACAATATAGTCTCAATACTGTTCTCAACAACAATAATCAACAATGAACAACAACAACCATAGTATAGATGAACCAACTTAGAATGAACCATCCCAGTTCTTCTAGACCATTATTTATACATTACATGGAAAATTGTAGGTGTCAAAACCCTAGATCCAAAACCCTAGGTCCACTTGACCCGTGCTTTAAGGGATTTTCCAGCCTATCTTTCCTTATTTTCCACGAGCTTCTCCAAAGCAGTCGTTGATGTCTTTTTCCGCTTGCTGAGTTTTCCATGATCCTTCTTCTTCAATCCTTTATCTTCCTTGATCTTCTCTTCCAATGATTAAATTTTCCTTTTCTTCGCTCCTTCTTTTCTGCTTCTTTAACCAATTTGACCCTTCCTCGGTTTATGTGCCTTCCACTTAGTTCATACTTTCTTTTCTTACTTACATAACCAAGGGCCAACAATCCCCCAACACTCACATGTGACTCATCCCGAGTCACTTCAAGACTGATCCTTCCAATTTACTTCGATTGCAGACTGCGTGAAGCAGCCCGTTCTTTCAGCTCTGTCCCTACCTATCATGTGTAGACTATATTTTCTGTGTCTGGTAACTAGTTTAAACTACACCTGGTACCTAGACCCTTCTTCCTTATGCTTTTACTGAGAGTTGCGAGGCAATTGGTTGTCACAGTACAACTTCAATCGACTCCCATTTACCAAACCTTCTTTCCACTCTCCAGTAAGGGTCTTCAACTGCGCAACTCCTCCTTCTATAACATAGGCAACCTCAAATGGCCCTATCCAATGTGTCTTGAACTTCCCTGGATGCTTCATAAACTTGCTTTCATATAACAATACCAAATCTACCTGCTTAAATGCTTTCCTCCTGATATGTCTGTCATGGTAAGCCTTTTCTCTTTCTTTTTGTACCTGCTGATGAAATCCTGCAATAAACCTATCTTCTTCCAGTTCCAACAACTGTACAATCCTATCTTGAACAATGCCGGTGTCATCCATACCTATAAATGATACAATTATTAAACTAGGGACCAAGTATTCCATAGGTACCACTGCTTCCAAGCCATATACCAACTTAAATGGGGTCTGTGTTGTTAAATTATTGCGAGTAGTTCGATAATCCCACAATACTGTTGGAATTCTTAAATTCCAATCATCTCTATTAACACTACAAATTTTGGTCAATGTTGTCTCCAAGATCTTATTGAAAGCTTCGACTGTACCATTCGCCTGTGGGTGGTATCAAGTACTCTTCTGATGGTGAACTTCAAATTCCTGAGTCAAGGATTTAATAATTTTGTTGATGAAGTGTGTGCCTTGATCACTCATGAGGATCTTTGGGCATCCAAATGTGGTTATAATATCCTCAAAGATGAAATGCGTAGTTGTGGCTGCACTACAATCCTTAACTTCTCTTGCTTCTGCCCATTTGGTCAAATAATTTGTCCCAGTGATAATTTATCTCGCTCTTGTGTGCCTTCCTGGTGGGTTTATAGGTCCCACAAAGTCAATGGCCCATTTCTCAAATACTTGTAACATTAATTACGGTGCCAAAGGAATCTCATCCCTTCTAGAAATATTTCCTACACTTTGACACACATCACAGGCTCTGTAGTATTCCTTAGCATCCTTATGTAAAGTAGGCCACCAACGGCCAACTTTGAGAATATTCTGAGCTGTTGCTTTCCCTTCATAATGTCCTCCTGCGATGCCTTCATGTGATTATGCAAGAATCAATGGTATTTTTGCCTCCATACCACATCTCCTCAACATCTCATCTGGTCCCATCTTATACAACTATCCAGCTATGAGTTTAAATTCAGATACGCGGACGACAAACTGTTTCTCCTGAATGACTGTATACTCGCGAGGTTCCATTTTTGTGGACAGGAACTGAACTATCTCGGCGAAGTGATCATCGACTTTTTGAATGACCAATAACTGTGCATCTGGTAGTGTATCCTCCAGAATGGTAGGTTCCTCTCCATGTTCCAACCTAGATAACTGATCATGTCCTTTATTCATTCTTCCTGGCTTGACCACAATTTCAAAATCATACTTCTGGAATATTAGTATCCATATGCATATTCTTCCCCCCAACACTGGCTTGTTGACTAAGTATTTTAATGCAGAATGATCACTGAACATCTTAAAATTTCCTCTCAGCAAATAGTGTCTGAATTTCTATAGCGCATATACCATAGCCAAGCCTTCTCTTTTAGTCTTAGTATAGTTCCTTTTAGCTGTAGAAAGCTTCCTGCTAGAAAATTCTATAGGGTGGTCAATGTCTCCTGCACCCGACTATGCTAAAACTTCTCCTAATGCAATGGATGAAGCATCGACATGAAAGTTGAACTCCTTACTCCAATCTGGAAAAACCAAGATGGGCACAGTGACCATTTTCTATTTTAGTGTGTCGAAGTTCTGCTGACATTCTTCTGTCCATTGGAACTTGCTATCTTTCTTTAAGAGCTTCTCCATAAGTGTTGTTATCTGTGCATAACCCTTAATGAACTTCCTGTAGTATCCAGTGTGTCCTAATGTAGTGTGTAGCTGTCTAACTGAAGTAGGGGGAGGTAGATCAACAATGATGGCAATCTTGGAAGGATCCACCAACAACTCCTGCTTACACACAATATGTCCTAGCATTACTCCAAAAGGTGAAAAGAAAATACACTTTTTCAAATTCAGGGAAATCTGACATTGCCTGCACTTATCTAAAATCAATCTTAAACATTCAATATGGTCTTTCAGTAGGCTAAAGACAGTCCAATCATCAAAATAGGCTTTGTTTTCCCTTGGTTATGGAAGGAAGCGAATATTAAGGAAGAGGAGAAAAGCACGAACTACCCGAAAGGCACATTAACTGAGAATGGGTCGAAGTGGTCAAAGAAGAAGAAAAGAAGGAGCGAAGTAAGGGAAAGCTATCCATTGAAAGAGAAGATCAAGGAATATAGATCAACAATGAATATGGATCATGGACAACTTAGCAAGAGGAAAAATCCTCCAATGGATTCTTGGAGCACCTCACAGAAAAGAAGGAAGAACAAGCTGGCAAAGCCCTTAATATAAGGGTTGCATGGGACCTAGGGTTTTGATGCCTAGGGTTTTGGTATTTAGGGTCTTGACACCTTGGCCTCGATCTAAGGTTGTCTGAGAGTCATTGTAATGTATAAATAAATACCAAAAAGAGTAGGGAGGGTTGGTCATGGTTAAGGTTGAGGTTAATTTATTATTGTTGTTGTGTAAGAGAAGCATTATATTGTGAGAGAATTCTTTTATTGTGGATCTTCAGTTGGGTGCGAAGATCAACCCTATAGCTGGGTGCACAGGGAGGGAAGAAAGAGAGAAGGAGAGAGAGATATCTTCAAGCTAAGTGCGCAGATAGAACTGTATGTTTCCATTTAATATATCAAGAAACACCGTTTTGGTGACGTATCCCTAGGGAGAGGGTGAACCATGTATATCTTGTTGTTCTTTGTGATTGATGATGTGTTATTTTCCATCTGATATATTTTTACTACATTATTGTGTTAGATTAGAGATATAACTTGCGAAGTAGTCTTAAGAGAGATAAAGAATAACTAGATTTCAGTGTGTCATTGTCCTGGATCCTCTTTTCATTTCCTCTGGTTGTAGACACTTGTGTCCTGCAACCCCTATTATTACTTCGAGTGAGACTGCATATCCTTCGCAGATGTTTATGAAAAGGCCAATAGTTAGGGCTTATCAGTGCGCTGTAAGATTTGAACCCTAGGTCTGCCCCTGTGCCAACACATGGTTCCGTTACCAGGACCAAAATCTTCTTGAGGGATGTCAAGGTGGTTTCCATCGAAGATAGAAATTCAGAAGTGGATAGAAGAACAAGAAAGGGACTTTGCCGAAGCTCAGAACAAGAACCCTAGCATTAGTACAGAGGATTGGTTGGGAAGGAATATCTTCACTGATATACATGAGATTTTCTTTGGATGAGTTCATAAGGATCTATACGAGTGATTAGCTAGATTAGCAGATACCCAGTTTGAGATCAGATCTTGACCAACTATGGTTTGGACGTCGATGTTGATCAAGAAAATCAAGAGAGTTGATAACGCTGTGTCAAGAGCAATAGATCACTGGTTTGATAACACTATTGGAGGGTACATTACTGAGTTTTCTATTGACAAAGTAGAGTCATACATCCAAGCAGAGAGATATTTCTTTAAGGGACCTAGAGGAAATTTTTTACACTTTTTGAAGTTGAAGATCAAGATGCTATTGCATGAGAAGAACATATTGAAGATACAATAATCGGTCGGATTGAAAAGATAATGTTCAAGAACTCAGATAGCGAAAGAGACACAAAGTTTGGACATACGTGCAGTGGGAGATCATTCAGAGAGGTTCCTCTGGTGATTCTATTTGAGCAGAGTCACGAGCCACTGGCATAGGACAAAGAGTTCTACAGTGGGAAAGAAGAAGAGCTATTGAATGAGGAATATTCAGAGTCTGCTAGGACATAGTAGAGGAAGAATGAAGAACCTTGCCAAGAAGAATCAATAACTTCAGGGACTGCGCCTACCATCGACGTAAGTACTATTACTCCTTATGTTGTTTTAGTAGCATTAAGTAACCAGAGTAGCCGGAGTTATCAGAGCACTTAGAGCATTATTACCAGCAGTTCAATACATACTCAGTCAAGAAACCTAGGAATATATATGGAAGATGAAATGAGGCTACCTATCTTTAGAGGAGATGGATCTGAAGATCCTGATCAACATTGGTTCTTATGTGAAGCTGTCTGGAGTATTAAGCAAGTCAATGACGAAGATGTTAAGAGAGATCAGTTTAGTACTACCTTGAGAGACCGCACACTAAGTTGGTACATGAAGTTTGTTAAAGGAACTGTACAACATAAACCATTGAACGATATCAAGATTGCATTGAGTGAAGAATTCAAGAAACCCAAGTCAGAGTCACAATGCATTACAGAAATGAAAGAAATCAAACAGAGAGTAGCTGAACCTGTTTGGGAGTTTGATCATAGGTTTAAGACCTTGACAGATTGATTGCGTTTTCATTCCAGATGATCAGAATAAGGAATGGTTCATTGCTCCCCTCTTACCACACATCATAGTTCTGCTGATGCAACATAAGGTTGCTTCATAGGCTGAGGCACTGGAGATCGCCATGAAACTAGAATCATTCCCTATGGGATAATCTAACTCAGGTACGAGTCAAATTTTGAGTCATCTAACTAGCTTATCTCTGCAGGTTGAAGATATGAAGAAAGAAAAGGGAAAAGATAAAAGAGAATACATCCGGTCTATCAGATGTAAATCAGAGGGCCATGACAAGGAGCATTGTTCTCTATTTAATGAATACTTGGATTTTGGAGCTCCGAGTCCTTTGAAGAAGGTTACTCTACCCTGGTGCGAGGTATGTATAAATAGATATCTTCCTGGTGAATGTTATTACATGCAAAAATATCTCCAGACCCCTACCAATATTTACTGCACATTCTGTAAATCTGTGGGGCATGATGAGAAGGAATGTAGGGATTATGAACTCTTGCATGAAATCTCAAGAGATACATATAGGATTCAAGGAGAAATGCAACAGGAGGGAAATTCTACGCAGTTTAATTCTCCAAGAAGAGGAAACGTCAACCCTCATGGTGGATTCAGAGTAAGAGGACGAGGAGGAGGCATGGGTCGAGGTCGAGGTTAGATGATTTGTTATAACTGTGCCCAACCATGTCACTTGTCAAGGGACTGTCAGAACCCTTGTACCACTTGCAACTATTACAACTCATTTGAACATGTTATTGAAGATTGTCCAGTATTTTTGGAGGAACTCCAGGAAAGACGGGGTGGAAACCAACAAGTGCAACTGATATCAGTGGAACCTCGTGGAGAGGATCCCAGGGTCTCTTTTATCACTAGGGGAGGTGTTGTTACAGGAGAAGACAGGGTGACTCCAAAAATGACTACAGAGGGATCAAGGATTAGAAGGGATGTAGAGAAGACACAGTTGTTTCATCCAAGAAAGGAAAATCAAACGTTCGAAGAGGTAAGAAGAGAATTTGGAAGAGAACAAGATGCTTCATCTAAGGCACAACCAGAAGTGAGAGAATGTGAAATTCCTTTGGCATTCGATCAGTATGCCTTGCCCGGAGATGGAAAAGAGGTAAGAAAAATTATGAATTTCCTATACACTTGCATTAATTTGATTAAGGATGAAAGAGTTGTGCAAGAACTACAACACTTTATTAGACAATACAGGATAGGAAGGGTAGATACTCTGCTGAACAAAGCAGTACATCAAGTATCTAGAAAGAGAAGGACAAACAAGGAACTACACCTTAATGCTTAGATTGGAGACTATGACATAGATTATGTGGTCCTCGACTTGGGATTAGAAGTCAATGTTATGACGAAGCAGACCTGGGCACTGGTGGGAAAAAATAAGTTGATTTACTCTCCTGTAAATCTCAGGATGGCTAATCAGTAGGCAGTAAGCCCCTTTTGGAGACTAGAGCATGTCCCTGTGGACATCGACAGGGTAAGGACATTTGTAGACTTCGAAGTGATTGAGATAGTTGATGATACTTTTCCTTATCCTACACTGTTGGGCATTGATTGAGATTTCAACAATTCGACTATTGTTGACCTAAAGAAGAGAATAATGGCATTTGAAGGTGATGGAATTAGGGTCATTGTACCTCTTGATCCTGATGAAGGTCGCAGATACATAGAATCTATCAGAGAAGAAGACCGTTCTTATGAACTAGAGAATATATATAAATTGATAGCAAGACATCATGATTACATCAATCCTATGACATATGAAAATCTAAGTTGGCGAAGTGAAAGTGCATGCTCATCAGATTCAGAAGAAGCATTAGAGAATTGACAGAATAGAGTGTATGAATTTTTTGCGTGGAGGTGTGCCAAATTGACCAGGGAAGTTTGCTGGATTGGCACATAAGTAAGTAATCTGCCCACATTTGATGGTTTAAATCATTTAGAAACATTCTTATTGGAATTTAAAGAAATTGTACCAGTACAACAGAGGTTGTTGGCACTGGATGAAGCCTTGAAAGAAACGCCAACAAGATGGTGGGGAACACACAAGAAGAACATCATGGAGTGGTTACAATGTCACACTTTGATGAAAATGCACTTTTTAGACTAATTCCAAGGGTGAGAAGTTTGATACACAGGTCAGAGTTGTCTGAAGGATCATGTGCGGAGTTTTGAGGAGGCCTGGAGCAACATTCCTAAAGAAAAATGGGTGCATAAGTTCATTAACACATTGGAAACAACACCTATCATTTGGTATCTTCAAGCAAAACTGCGCCTCACCACTTCAGATTGGTATGGTATGACCTAGAACTTTATAGCTACATTTTTATTTGAAATTCAGTACCCCATAGTAGATAAGGATTTACAAGTGGTACAACAAAAAGTCTTTGAGGAGGCACCTAACCTCCCTCTAGAGCAAGAAGAAGATGAATGGAATGCACCTCTTCAAAAATTACAGGGTTGTTACAATATCAATGCCGATGAAGATGATGATCCTAGGAATGTAAACATCATAGAAATTGAAGGTTAGAGAGACATATAAGGGCTAGGGATTGAACTAACTTTCATTGCACAACCAATTAAAATCAATAAAGTTAATATTGGAACATAGCAAGCACCTGAGTTGGCCAACGTTGGAGATTATTGGGATGATGCCACTATTGATAAGATTACAAAATTACTGCATGAATATCAAGACTTGTTTCCAACCAAGTTCACAGACATGAAGGGCATTAATGGGCCCCTGGGAGAAATGAAGATCCCTTTGAAACCAGATATAAGGCTAGTCAAGCAAAGACCCTACAGACTAAATCCAAAGTATATGCAGAAAGTTAGGATTGAATTAGACAGAATGTTGGAAGCATGAATCATAGAACCTGTTGAAGAATCTGAATTGATCATCCCTATGGTGGTCTAAGATAAAAAGGCAGGAGAAATAAGAATCTGTGTAGATTTAAGGAAACTTAATGATGCATGTTTACATGATCCATTCCCTACACCGTTTACTGATGAAGTGTTAGATAATGTAGGAGGATAGGAAGTTTACTCCTTCACAGATGGATTTTCAGGTTATCACCAGATTAGGATTGCTAAGGAAGACAGACATAAGACCACATTTGCAACATAATGGGGTTCTTTCCAGTACACTATGATGCCTTTTAGATTGAAGAATGCACCAACCATCTTTTCCAGGGTGGTGGTCGAAGCATTCAAAGAATTTTTACATAGATATTTGGAAGCATATTTTGATGATTGGATTGTTTTTAGCTTATTGAAAAATCATATTGAATGTTTGAGACTAATGTTGGATAAGTGAAGGCAATATCAAATTTCCCTGAACCTGAAGAAGTGCATCTTCCTTTCACCTTTTGGAGTATTACATGGACACATTGTATGTAAGCAGGGGCTATTGGTAGATCCTTCCAAGATTTCCATCATTGTTGATCTACCTCCCCCTACTTCGGTTAGATAGTTGCGCACTGCACTGGGACATACTGGATACTATAGAAAATTTATAAAGGGCTATCCACAGATAACATCACCCATGGAAAATATTTTAAATAAATATCATCTGTTTCACTGGTGAGAGGAATTCCAATAGAGCTTCGACACACTAAAGCAGAAAATGGTTACTGTGCCTATTCTGGTTTTCCCAGATTGGAGCAAGGAATTCCATGTTCATTTCAATGCTTCACTTGTTGTGTTAGGAGTAGTGTTAGCACAACTAGGAGCATGATATATTGACCACCCACTAGCCTTTGCTAACAGGAAGCTTTCTACAGATGAGATAAATTACACTACCACTGAAAGAGAAGGATTAGATATGGTGTATGCGCTGCAGAAGATTTGACACTACTTGTTGGGAGGACATTTTAAGATTTTCACTGATCACTTTGTGTTGAAATACTTAGTCAAAAATCTAGTGTTGGGGGGGGGAATATGAAGGTGGATACTGTTATTCTAGGAATATGATTTTGAGATTGTGGTCAAGCCAGGGAGAATGAACAAGGGACCTGACCACTTGTCTAGGTTAGAACATGGAGAGGCACCTACCAGTTTGGAGGATACACTACCAGATTCACAGTTTCTAGCCATCAAAAGAGTTGATGATCACTTCACTGAGATAGTCCAGTTCCTGTCTACAAGAATGGCATCGTGCGAATATAGAATTATTTAGAAGAAACAACTGGTAGTTCGTGCTGCAGATTTTTCACTTATAGCTAGACAAATATATAAGATGGGACTAGATGAGATTTTGAGGAGATGCGTTATGGAGGTAGAACGACCACTCATTCTGGAAGAATCACATGAAGGCATCACAGGAGGACACTATGTAGGGAAAGGAACAATGTGGAAGGTTATCAGAGCTAGCCTCTGGTGGCCTACTTTACATAAATATGCTAAGGAATACTATAGAGCCTACGATGTATGCCAAAGAGTAGGAAAGCCTTCTAAAAGAGATGAGATTCCTTTAGCACGACAATTAACATTACAAGTATTTGAGAAATGGGCCATTGACTTCGTGGGACCTATTAACCCACCTGGAATGCACACATGAGCTAGGTACATTATCACTACGACAAAGTATTTGACCAGATGGGTAGAAGCAAGAGAAATTAAATATTGTAGTGCAACTACAACTGCATGATTCATATTTGATGATATCATAACCAGATTTGGATGCCCAAAGATCCTCATAAGCGATCAAGGTACACATTTTATTAATAATACTATTGAAGCCTTGACTCAAGAATTTGAAGTTCACCATCAGAAGAGAACACCATACCACCCACAAGTGAATGGTACAGTCGAAGCTTTCAATAAGATCTTGGAGATAACGCTGACAAATATTTGTAGTGTTAATAGAGATGATTGGGATTTGAGAGTGCCAATAGTGTTATGGGATTATCAAACCACTTGCAAAATGATGACAATGCAGACCCCCTTTAAGTTAGTTTATGGTATGGAAGCAATGGTACCTATGGAATACTTGGTTCCTAGCTTAAAAATTGCAACATTTACAGGTATGGATGACACAGGCATTGTACAAGACAGGCTTGCGCAGTTGGTGGAACTAGAGGAAGAGAAGTTTATTGCAGGATTTCAACAACAGGTACAGAAGGAACGAGAAAAGGATTACCATGATAAACATATCAAGAAGAAATCATTTAAGCAAGGAGGTTTGGTATTAGTATATGACAACAAATTCATGAAGCATCCAGGGAAGTTCAGGACACATTGGCTTGGGCCATATGAGGTTGCCTATGTTACAGAAGGAGGAGCTGCACAGTTGAAGACCCTGAATGGAGAATGGAAGAAATTTTTAGTAAATGGGAGCTGGTTGAAAATGTATTATGACAACCAAATCCCTCATAAATCTCAGTAAAAGAAAAGGAAGAAGGGTCTATGTACCAGGTGCATTTGAAACTGGGTACCAAACACAAAAAAGACAGTCTGCACATAATAGGGAGGGACAGAGCAGAAAGCACAGGTTGATCCACGTAGTCTATAGTTGAAGTAAAACAAAAGGTTCAATCTTGCAGTAACTCGAGACGAGTCAGATGTGAGTGTTGGGGGCCTGTTGCCCCTTGGTTATGGAAGGAAGCAAATATTAAGGAAGAGGAGCAAATCATGAACTGCGCGGAAGTCACATTAACCGAGAATGGGTCGAAGTGGTCAAAGAAGCATAAAAGAAGGAGAAAAGTAAGGGAAAGCTATCCATTGAAAGAGAAGATCAAGGAAGACAGATCGACAAAGAATATGGATCATGGATAACTCAACAAGTGGAAAAATCCTCCAATGGATGCTTGGAGCACCTCACGGAAAAGAAGGAAGGACAGGTTGGTGAATCCCTTAAGATACATGTTGCATGGGACCTAGGTTTTTGACACCTAGGGTTTTTGTATTTAGGGTTTTGACACCTTGGCCTCGGTCTAAGGTTGTCTGAGAGTCACTGTAATGTATAAATAAAAACCAAAACGAGTCGGGAGGGTTGGTCATGGTTAAGGTTGATGCTAATTGATTATTGTTGTTGTGTAAGAGAAGCATTGTATTGTGAGAGAATTATTGTATTGTGGATCTTCAACTAGGTGCAAAGATCAACCCTGCAATTGGATGCGCAAGGAGGGGATAAAGAGAGAAGGAGAGAGAGAGATATGAAAGCTAAGTTCCCAGATAGAAATGTATGTTTCCATTTAATATATCAAGAAACACAATTATGTGGATGTAGCCCTAGGGAGAGGGTGAACCATGTATATGTTGTTCATATTTGTGATTGATACTATGTTATTTTTCATCTGATATACTGTTACTACATTATTGTGTTGTATCAGAGATATAACTTGTGAAGTAGGCTTAAGAGAGATAAAGAATAACCAGATTTCTGTGTGTCGTTGTCCTGGATCCTCTTTGCATTTCCTCTGGTTGTAGACACTTGTGTCCTGCAACCCCCTATTTCTACTTCGGGTGAGATTGCATCTACCTCGCAGGTGTTGCTGAAACGGCCAATAGTTAGGGCTTGTTGGTGCGTTGTAATATTTGAACCCTGGGTCTGCCCTGTGCCAACAGGGTTTCAAGAACTTGTGTAAGAAGTCCTTAAATTCTTCGACCACTGTTGGCCCTAAACCAAGTTTTGAGGATCCTTGGTCATGTTTGAACTAATTTTGGGACTTCGACAGGCTGTCGAAGGTGGAGCGCAAGTCAAAGCGGAGATCAGAGGATCTTGGCCCCTTTTTAGGGATTTTAGGGTTTTGGGCTTATGTAACGGGTATGGGGATGTCGACCCATGGGTTTACCCATATTTAGGCCCTTTTTGTAATGTATAAATAGAAGTCTAGGCGATGTAAGAAAGAGAGAAGGGTTTTTGATACCGTGCTAAGTGCTAAGTACAGGTTGTAAATGCTTTGTGCATGCTATGTTGAGAACTTGCAGAGCTAAGTGCAAGTGACTGTAAGAGACTGTGTAAAGGCTTTGTGTTGTGACCTAGCTCGGGGAAGGAGGATATAGAGAAGTGTGCATGGATCTCCTGTCCTATGTAAAGTAGGATTTTGAGGTTCTGTGCATGTAACTGATTGACCGAAGATAATAAAATAGAAGAAGAGTTGGTGGGCGTAGCCCCAGGCTGGGCGTGAACCACATATATGTTGCTTTATGGTTGCTTTGTGCATTGTGACTATTTATTGTTCATATGATTAATGTAGTAATGTATGTTAGATGTATTTTGATATACTAGCTTAGTGCTTAGTAATGTGAATGAATGTTAGCTCTGATCTATTCCCTTATGCTAAGTG
>JZKD02S1184364.1:0-12647 GCA_000966675.3 Picea glauca | reverse complement strand
ACTCACCTGTGACTCATCCTGAGGCATTGGAGGTCTGAACCTTCTGTTTCTCTTCGTCTTCAGACTACACGAATCAGCATGTGCTCTCTGTTATGTAGACTATATTTTTTGTGTTTGGTACCTAGTTTTAACTACACCTAGTACCTAGACCCTTTGAACCATCTCCCATTTACCAAACCTTCCTTCCATTCTCCCTTCAAAGTATTCAACTACGCAACTCATCCTTCTGTAACATAGGAAACCTCACATGGCCCATTCCAATGTGTCCTGAACTTCCTTAGATGCTTCATAAACTTGCTGTCATATACCAATACCATATCTCCTTGCTTAAAGGATTTCTTATTCATATGTTTTTCATGGTAGGAATTTTCTCATTCCTTTTGTACCTACTGGTGAAATCTTGCAATGAATCTGTCTTCTTTCAGCTCTTCCAACTATGAAATTCTATCTTGCACAACGCCTTTGTCATCCATATCTGTAAATGTTGCAATTATTAATCTAGGAACTAAATATTCCATAGGTACGATTGCTTCTAGACCATAAACCAACTTAAAGGGAGTCTGCATTGCCAGCTTCTTGCAAGTGGTTCTATAGGCCCATAATACTATTGGTACTCTCAAATCCCAATCATCCCTGTTCCCACTGCAAATCTTTGTTAGCACTGTCTCCAAGATATTATTGAAAGATTCGACTGTACCATTCTCTTGCAGATGGTATGGAGTGCTCTTTTGATGGTGGACTTCAAATTCCTGAGTCAAGGCTTCAATAGTCTTATTAATAAAATGTGTACCTTGATCACTCATAAGGATCTTCAGACATCTAAATCTAGTTATGAGATCATCAAATATGAATCACACATTTGTAGTTGCACTACAGTCCTTGAGTGCTCTTGCTTCTGCCCATATGGTCAAATATTCTATTGCAGTGATAATGTATCTGGCTCCTGTGCACTTTCCTGGTGGGTTGATAGTTCCTACAAATCAATTGTATGCAAAGTTAGCTGATTTTCTAAAGGCATCTCATCTCTTCTGGAGGGTTTCCCAACTCTTTGGCATACATCACAGGCTTTTTAGTATTCCTTAGCATATTTATGTAAAGTGGTCCACCAGAGGCCAGCTCTAAGAAACTTATGCATTGTTTCTTTTCCTATATAGTTTCCTCCTGTGATGCCTTCATGTGCTTCTTCCAGAATCAATGGTATTTATTCCTCCATAACACATCTCCTCAGGATCTCATTAGGTCCCATCTTATATAGCTGTCCAGCTATAAGTGAAAATTCTGCAGCTCGAACTACCAATTGTTTCTTCTAAATGACTATATATTCATGAGGTGCCATTCCTGTTGACATGAACTGATCTATCTCAGCGAAGTGATCATCAACCTTTCTAATGGCCAGCAACTATGCATCTGGTAGTGTATCTTCCAAACTGGTAGATACCTCTCCATGTTCTAACATAGACAAGCGGTTAGGACCCTTTTTCATTCTTCCTGGCTTGACCACAATCTCAAAATCATATTCCTGGAATAACAGTAGCCATTTGCATATTAGTCCCCCCAACATTGGTGTGTTGACTAGGTATTTCAACGCAGAGTGATCAGTGAACATCTTACTAGCAACCCCTACTTACACACAATATGGCCTAGTAGCACTTCAAAGGGTGAAAATAAGATGCACTTCTTCAAGTTTAGGGAAATTTGGCATTGCCTGCACTTATCCAACATTATTCATAAACATTAAATATGATTTTGCAATAAGCTAAAAAAATTCCAATCATGAAAATATGCTTCCAGAAATTTATGTAAAAATTCCTTGAATGCTTCGACCACCACCCTAGAAAAGATTGTTTGTGCATTCTTCAATCCAAAAGGCATCACTATGTACTGGTAGGATCCCCATTCTGTTGCAAATGTGGTATTATTTTGATCTTCCTTAGCAATCCTAATCTGGTGATAGCCTGAAAATCCATCTATGAAGGAGTAAACTTCTTATCCTCCCACATTATCCAACACTTCGTTAGTAAACGGTGTAGGGAATGGATCATGTAAACATGCATCATTCAGTTTCCTCAAGTCTACATAGATTTTGATCTCTCCTATCTTCTTATATTGGACCACCATAGGGCTAATCCATTCTAACTCTTCAACAAGTTCTATGATTCATGCTTCCAACATTATGTCTAATTCAATCTTGACATTCTTCTTATATTTGGGATTTAGTCTGTAAGGTCTCTGCTTGACTGGCCTTGCATATGGTTTCAAGGGGATGTTCATCTCTCCCATGGGCCCTTTAATGCCCTTCATGTTGGTGAACTTTATTGGAAACAAGTCTTGATACTCATGTAGTAGTTTTGTGATCTTGTCAATAGTGGCATCATCCCAATAATCTCAACCATTTATGAGCTTAGGTTCTTTCTCTATTCCAATATTAGCTTTCTTGATTTTGATTGTCTTTCCAATAAAAGGTAGTTCGACTCTTGGTCCTGCTACGTCTCTCTGTCCTTCTGTCCCTCCAATGTTCACATTCTTAGGATCATCATCTTCATCAGCATTGATATTGTAAAAGGTTTGCAATTTCTGAGGTGGGGTAGTCCATTCATCTTCTTCTTCCTCCAAAGGGAGTTTAGGTGCCTCCTCAAAGACTTTTTGTCTTACAACTTGTAAATCTTGATATACTGAGATATACTGAATTTCGAATAAAAATTTAGCTAGAAAATTTTGAGTCATACCATACCAATCTGAAGTGGTGAGGCACAGTTCCTCTTGAAGATACCAATTAATAGGCATTGTGTCCAAAGTGTTGAAGAATCTATGCACCCACTTCTCTTAAGTGATGCTTCTCCAAGCCTCCTCACAACTTCGCACATTGTCCTTTGGACAACTCCCACCCGTGTATCAAACTTCACATCATTCGACTTGTTCTGAAAAGCACATTGTCATCAAAGTGCGACATTGCACCCAATCCACGATGTTCTTCTTATGTGTTCCCCACCATCTTTATGGTGTTTCTTTTAAAGCTTCATCTAGTGCCAAAAATCGCTATTGTACTGGTATAATTTATTTAAATTCTAACAAGAATGTTTCTAAATGATTTAAACCATCAAATATGGGTATATTGCTTACTTTTGTGCCAATCCAACGAACTTCCCTGGTCAATCTAGCACACCTTCTTGTAGAAACTTCATGCATTTTGTTCTGCCAGTTCTCTAGTTCTTCTTCTGAATCTGATGAGAATGCACTGTCACTTCACCAACTTAAGTTCCCATCTGTTGCAGGATTAATGTAATAATGTTGTCTTGCTATCAATTTATATATGTTCTCTAGTTCATAAGCATAGTCTTATTCTCTGATGAGTTCTTTGTATCTACAACCTTCATCAGGATCCAAAGGTGCAATGACCCTAAGTCCATCACCTTCGAATTCCATTCTTCTTTTCTTTAAGTCAACAATAGTGGAATTGTTGAACGCCCAGTCAATTCCTAATAGCACAGGATAAGGACAACTATCATCAAATATCTCAATCACCTCGAAATCCAAAAATCTCCTTACCCCGTCGATGTCCACAAGGACATGCTCCAGTCTCCCAAAGGGGCTTACTACCTGCTAATTATCCATCCTAATATTTACAGGGGAATAAATTAACTTAGGTTTTCCCATCAGTGCCTAGTTCTACTTTATCATAACATTGACTTCTTACCCTAAGTCAAGGACCACATAATCTATGTCATAATCTCCAATCTGAGCATTAAGGTGTAGTTCCTTATTTGTTCGTCTCTTTCTGGATTCTTGATGTACTGCTTTATTCAGCAGAGGAGCTATCCTACCTATCTCATACTGTCTGATCAAATTTTGTAGTTCTTGTACAACTCTTTCATCCTTAATCATATTAATGCAAGTACATAAGAATTCCATAAGATTTCTTACCTCTTTTCCTTCCCCAGGTGATGAAGACTGATCAAATTCCAAAGGCATTCCACATTCTCTCACTTCTGGTTGTGTCTTTGATGAAGAAGCTTGATCTCTTCCAAATTCTTTTCTTGCCTCTTCAAATGTATTTTTTTCTTCCTTGGGATCAAACACTTGTGTCTTCTCTATAGCTCTTCTAACCCTTGCTTATTTTGTAGTCTTTTCTAGGGTCACTTTGTCTTCTCCTATAACAACGCCTCCTCTAGTGATAACAATGACTCTGGTATCCTATTTGCGAGGTTCTTCTAAGATTGGTTGTACATGCTAGTTTCCTCATCGTCTCTCCTTAATATTGGGTAACAGTACAGGGAAATATTCATTGACATGTTCAAATGAGTTGTAGTAGCTGCAAGTGGTACAAGGGTTCTGACAATCCCTTTCCAAGTGACCTGGTTGTGTGCAGTTATAACAAATGATCTAACCTTGACCTTGATCCATGCCTCCTCCTTGTCCTCCTCCTTTGAATCCACCGTGAGGGTTGAAGTTTCCTCTTCCTGGAGATTTAAACTGCGTAGCATTTCCTTCCTGATGTACTTCACTGTGAATCCTATATGTGTCTCTTGATCTTTCACGCAAGAGGTCATAAGCCCTACAGTCTTTCTCAACGTGCCCCATAGATTTACAGAATGTGCAGTAAAGGTTTGTAGGTGTCTAGACATATTTTTGCATGTAATAACATTCACCAGGGCGATGTCTATTTCTACATACCTCACACAAGGGTAGAGTAACCTACTTCAAAGGGCTCGGAGCCCTGCAGGCCAAGTACTCATGGAATAGGGGACAATTCTCCTTATCGTGGCCTTCTGATTTTCATCTAATACACCAGATCTCATCTCTTTTATCTTTTCCATTGTATTTCTTCATATCTTCAACCTGCAGAGATAATCTAGTTAGTTGAATCAAAATTTGAGTCATACCTGAGTTGGATTCTCTCATAGGGGCTGACTCTAGTTTCATGGTGATCTCCAATGCCTCAGCCTGCGAAGCAACCTTCTGTTGCATCAAAGGAACTCTGATGTGTGGTAGGAGGGAAACAATGAACCATTCCTTGTTCTTCTCATCTAGGATCTGAAAATACAATCGGCCTGTTAAGGTCTTAAACCTCTGATCAAACTCCCAAATAGGTTCAACTATTTTCTGCTTGATTTATTTAAGTTCTGTAATGCACTGTGACTCCAACTTGGGTTTCTTGAATTATGTTCTCAATGAAATCTTGATCTCATTCAACATTTTAGGTTGTGCAACTCCATTAACAAACTTCATGTACCATCTTAGTGCGCGGTCTCTCAAGGTAGTACTAAACTAATCTCTCTTAACTACTTCTTCATTGAATTTCTTAATAATCCATATACAGCCTCTCATAAGAACCAATGTTGATGAAGATATTTATATCCATCTCCTCTAAAGATAGGTAGCCTCATTTGATCTTCCATAGATCTTCGTAGGTTTCCTGACTGAGTATGTACTGAACTATTGGTAACAGTGCTCTTAATGCTCTAGTAACTCTGACTACTTTGGTTACTCAATGCTACTAAAACAATAGGAGGAGTAATGGTACTTACTTCAACAGTCAGCGCAGTTCTCAAAGTTTCTGACTCTTCTCGGTAAGGTTATTTAGTCCTCTCTTCCTATAATCCAACAAATCCTAACTATTCCTCGTTCAATAGTTCTTCTTCTTATCCACTGTAGAACCCTTTGTCATGTGCTAGTGGTTTGTGGATCTGCTCAAACAGGTTTACTAGAGGAACCTCTTTGAAGGTTCTCTCACTACGTGTATGTCCCACCTCTGTGTCACTGTCATTGTATAATTTTTTGAACATTAGATCTTCAATCCGACTAATTACTGTATCTTCAAGATGTTATTCTCATGCAATAACATGTTGATCTTCAGCTTCAAAAAGTGTAAAAATTTTCCTCTAGGTCCTTTAAAGAAATACCTCTTTGCTTGGCTATATGACTCTACCCTATCAATAGAAAACTCAGTAATGTACCCTCAAATAGTGATATCAAACCAGTGGTCTCCTGCTCTTGACACAACATTATCAACTCTTTTGACCTTCATGATTGTTACAAGGGAAAAACTNAAGTGGTCCACCAGAGGCCAGCTCTAAGAAACTTATGCATTGTTTCTTTTCCTATATAGTTTCCTACTGTGATGCCTTCATGTGCTTCTTCCAGAATCAATGGTATTTATTCCTCCATAACACATCTCCTCAGGATCTCATTAGGTCCCATCTTATATAGCTGTCCAACTATAAGTGAAAATTCTACAGCTCGAACTACCAATTGTTTCTTCTAAATGACTATATATTCATGAGGTGCCATTCCTGTTGACATGAACTGATCTATCTCAACGAAGTGATCATCAACCTTTCTAATGGACAACAACTGTGCATCTGGTAGTGTATCTTCCAAACTGGTAGATACCTCTCCATGTTCTAACATAGACAAGTGGTTAGGACCCTTTTTCATTCTTCCTGGCTTGACCACAATCTCAAAATCATATTCCTGGAATAATAGTAGCCATTTGCATATTATTCCCCCCAACATTGGTGTGTTGACTAGGTATTTCAACGTAGAGTGATCAGTGAACATCTTACTAGCAACCCCTGCTTACACACAATATGGCCTAGTAGCACTTCAAAGGGTGAAAATAAGATGCACTTATTCAAGTTTAGGGAAATTTGGCATTGCCTGCACTTATCCAACATTATTCATAAACATTAAATATGATTTTTCAATAAGCTAAAAAAAGTCCAATCATGAAAATATGCTTCCAGAAATTTATGTAAAAATTCCTTGAATGCTTCGACCACCACCCTAGAAAAGATTGTTGGTGCATTCTTCAATCCAAAAGGCATCACTATGTACTAGTAGGATCCCCATTCTGTTGCAAATGTGGTATTATTTTGATCTTCCTTAGCAATCCTAATCTGGTGATAGCCTGAAAATCCATCTATGAAGGAGTAAACTTCCTATCCTCCCACATTATCCAACACTTCGTTAGTAAACGGTGTAGGGAATGGATCATGTAAACATGCATCATTCAGTTTCCTCAAGTCTACATAGATTTTGATCTCTCCTATCTTCTTATATTGGACCACCATAGGGCTAATCCATTCTAACTCTTCAACAAGTTCTATGATTCATGCTTCCAACATTATGTCTAATTCAATCTTGACATTCTTCTTATATTTGGGATTTAGTCTGTAAGGTCTCTGCTTGACTGGCCTTGCATATGGTTTCAAGGGGATGTTCATCTCTCCCATGGGCCCTTTAATGCCCTTCATGTTGGTGAACTTTATTGGAAACAAGTCTTGATACTCATGTAGTAGTTTTGTGATCTTGTCAATAGTGGCATCATCCCAATAATCTCAACCATTTATGAGCTTAGGTTCTTTCTCTATTCCAATATTAGCTTTCTTGATTTTGATTGTCTTTCCAATAAAAGGTAGTTCGACTCTTGGTCCTGCTACGTCTCTCTGTCCTTCTGTCCCTCCAATGTTCACATTCTTAGGATCATCATCTTCATCAGCATTGATATTGTAAAAGGTTTGCAATTTCTGAGGTGGGGTAGTCCATTCATCTTCTTCTTCCTCCAAAGGGAGTTTAGGTGCCTCCTCAAAGACTTTTTGTCTTACAACTTGTAAATCTTGATATACTGAGATATACTGAATTTCGAATAAAAATTTAGCTAGAAAATTTTGAGTCATACCATACCAATCTGAAGTGGTGAGGCACAGTTCCTCTTGAAGATACCAATTAATAGGCATTGTGTCCAAAGTGTTGAAGAATCTATGCACCCACTTCTCTTAAGTGATGCTTCTCCAAGCCTCCTCACAACTTCGCACATTGTCCTTTGGACAACTCCCACCCGTGTATCAAACTTCACATCATTCGACTTGTTCTGAAAAGCACATTGTCATCAAAGTGCGACATTGCACCCAATCCACGATGTTCTTCTTATGTGTTCCCCACCATCTTTATGGTGTTTCTTTTAAAGCTTCATCTAGTGCCAAAAATCGCTATTGTACTGGTATAATTTATTTAAATTCTAACAAGAATGTTTCTAAATGATTTAAACCATCAAATATGGGTATATTGCTTACTTTTGTGCCAATCCAACGAACTTCCCTGGTCAATCTAGCACACCTTCTTGTAGAAACTTCATGCATTTTGTTCTGCCAGTTCTCTAGTTCTTCTTCTGAATCTGATGAGAATGCACTGTCACTTCACCAACTTAAGTTCCCATCTGTTGCAGGATTAATGTAATAATGTTGTCTTGCTATCAATTTATATATGTTCTCTAGTTCATAAGCATAGTCTTATTCTCTGATGAGTTCTTTGTATCTACAACCTTCATCAGGATCCAAAGGTGCAATGACCCTAAGTCCATCACCTTCGAATTCCATTCTTCTTTTCTTTAAGTCAACAATAGTGGAATTGTTGAACGCCCAGTCAATTCCTAATAGCACAGGATAAGGACAACTATCATCAAATATCTCAATCACCTCGAAATCCAAAAATCTCCTTACCCCGTCGATGTCCACAAGGACATGCTCCAGTCTCCCAAAGGGGCTTACTACCTGCTAATTATCCATCCTAATATTTACAGGGGAATAAATTAACTTAGGTTTTCCCATCAGTGCCTAGTTCTACTTTATCATAACATTGACTTCTTACCCTAAGTCAAGGACCACATAATCTATGTCATAATCTCCAATCTGAGCATTAAGGTGTAGTTCCTTATTTGTTCGTCTCTTTCTGGATTCTTGATGTACTGCTTTATTCAGCAGAGGAGCTATCCTACCTATCTCATACTGTCTGATCAAATTTTGTAGTTCTTGTACAACTCTTTCATCCTTAATCATATTAATGCAAGTACATAAGAATTCCATAAGATTTCTTACCTCTTTTCCTTCCCCAGGTGATGAAGACTGATCAAATTCCAAAGGCATTCCACATTCTCTCACTTCTGGTTGTGTCTTTGATGAAGAAGCTTGATCTCTTCCAAATTCTTTTCTTGCCTCTTCAAATGTATTTTTTTCTTCCTTGGGATCAAACACTTGTGTCTTCTCTATAGCTCTTCTAACCCTTGCTTATTTTGTAGTCTTTTCTAGGGTCACTTTGTCTTCTCCTATAACAACGCCTCCTCTAGTGATAACAATGACTCTGGTATCCTATTTGCGAGGTTCTTCTAAGATTGGTTGTACATGCTAGTTTCCTCATCGTCTCTCCTTAATATTGGGTAACAGTACAGGGAAATATTCATTGACATGTTCAAATGAGTTGTAGTAGCTGCAAGTGGTACAAGGGTTCTGACAATCCCTTTCCAAGTGACCTGGTTGTGTGCAGTTATAACAAATGATCTAACCTTGACCTTGATCCATGCCTCCTCCTTGTCCTCCTCCTTTGAATCCACCGTGAGGGTTGAAGTTTCCTCTTCCTGGAGATTTAAACTGCGTAGCATTTCCTTCCTGATGTACTTCACTGTGAATCCTATATGTGTCTCTTGATCTTTCACGCAAGAGGTCATAAGCCCTACAGTCTTTCTCAACGTGCCCCATAGATTTACAGAATGTGCAGTAAAGGTTTGTAGGTGTCTAGACATATTTTTGCATGTAATAACATTCACCAGGGCGATGTCTATTTCTACATACCTCACACAAGGGTAGAGTAACCTACTTCAAAGGGCTCGGAGCCCTGCAGGCCAAGTACTCATGGAATAGGGGACAATTCTCCTTATCGTGGCCTTCTGATTTTCATCTAATACACCAGATCTCATCTCTTTTATCTTTTCCATTGTATTTCTTCATATCTTCAACCTGCAGAGATAATCTAGTTAGTTGAATCAAAATTTGAGTCATACCTGAGTTGGATTCTCTCATAGGGGCTGACTCTAGTTTCATGGTGATCTCCAATGCCTCAGCCTGCGAAGCAACCTTCTGTTGCATCAAAGGAACTCTGATGTGTGGTAGGAGGGAAACAATGAACCATTCCTTGTTCTTCTCATCTAGGATCTGAAAATACAATCGGCCTGTTAAGGTCTTAAACCTCTGATCAAACTCCCAAATAGGTTCAACTATTTTCTGCTTGATTTATTTAAGTTCTGTAATGCACTGTGACTCCAACTTGGGTTTCTTGAATTATGTTCTCAATGAAATCTTGATCTCATTCAACATTTTAGGTTGTGCAACTCCATTAACAAACTTCATGTACCATCTTAGTGCGCGGTCTCTCAAGGTAGTACTAAACTAATCTCTCTTAACTACTTCTTCATTGAATTTCTTAATAATCCATATACAGCCTCTCATAAGAACCAATGTTGATGAAGATATTTATATCCATCTCCTCTAAAGATAGGTAGCCTCATTTGATCTTCCATAGATCTTCGTAGGTTTCCTGACTGAGTATGTACTGAACTATTGGTAACAGTGCTCTTAATGCTCTAGTAACTCTGACTACTTTGGTTACTCAATGCTACTAAAACAATAGGAGGAGTAATGGTACTTACTTCAACAGTCAGCGCAGTTCTCAAAGTTTCTGACTCTTCTCGGTAAGGTTATTTAGTCCTCTCTTCCTATAATCCAACAAATCCTAACTATTCCTCGTTCAATAGTTCTTCTTCTTATCCACTGTAGAACCCTTTGTCATGTGCTAGTGGTTTGTGGATCTGCTCAAACAGGTTTACTAGAGGAACCTCTTTGAAGGTTCTCTCACTACGTGTATGTCCCACCTCTGTGTCACTGTCATTGTATAATTTTTTGAACATTAGATCTTCAATCCGACTAATTACTGTATCTTCAAGATGTTATTCTCATGCAATAACATGTTGATCTTCAGCTTCAAAAAGTGTAAAAATTTTCCTCTAGGTCCTTTAAAGAAATACCTCTTTGCTTGGCTATATGACTCTACCCTATCAATAGAAAACTCAGTAATGTACCCTCAAATAGTGATATCAAACCAGTGGTCTCCTGCTCTTGACACAACATTATCAACTCTTTTGACCTTCATGATTGTTACAAGGGAAAAACTNTGAACACTGTGTTCAGACTTGAGGGACAAAGGGATGTAGACTCAATATGAAGTAATTTCTCCAGAGTAACTTTGCTCTCAAAGTTGAATGCTTTCTCTCTCTTTTTCCATACCTCGAAATTGTGCTCTTATAGCCTCCAGAATTCAGTTGAATGGCCGAGTCAAAAAATTTCCAGTATATGGAAGGCCAAAGATCAAAGATCTTCTATCGTGACATGTAAACCTGACCTCATTTTGTATTTTCTAGCACAAATCCCGATATACGCAAGCTATAGTGGAGCATCAAGCGTATACACATCTTGCAAAGTAGTTAGGGAGAGTATATGTGGAATATATATATATGTTTTGGCTCTGGATTTATGAAGAAAAGGGGTTGATAAGTCTACATAGGAAAATGGGAGAAAGGCCCTCTGTGCAAGATAACAATGGTGAGGCAAATCTTGCTATAACAACTCACCAATGGAAACTTCGAGAATGTGTTGCACGTTCCCAATTTTTTTTTCAACCTTCTCTCTATGTATCAGATGACAACTTCTGGAACCAGGAAGAAATTCATATTCACACCAAATTTTGTGGACATCTACGACATGCAAACCAACTCCATGGTTTCTACCAGTGAGGTAAATCATCAGTCTAAATTGTATACTTTTTTGAATTCATTGAACCTAATTCTACTTTACTACTTACTCATGTTGATGAAAGTAGTAGGATATGGCACAAAAGGTTTGGACATTTGAATTTCAGATACATGCAACGACTTAGCAAGCACATATTGGTTGATGGTCTACCAGACATCCATTTCTCCAAGGGAGTGTGTGAGGGATGTGCTCTCGAAAAACACCCTCAAGAGAAATTCGACAAAGGAAAGTCCCAGCGAGCTTTCACACTATTAGATCTGATCCACAGTGACCTTATCGGTCCCTCTCTACATCCATCCATCAGAAAAGTGGGGTTTTTTCTCATTTGTGTTGATGATTTCTCACATTATACTTGGATCTACTTTCTCAGGAAAAAATCTGAGGTCTTTCAACACCTCAAAGATTTCAAAGCTCTGGTTGAGACACAATATGGAAAGAATATAAAAGTACTTCAAACTGATAATGGGGGAGAGTATGTAGATCATTAGATCCATAATATTTTCCATGAGGTAGGGATTCAATTGCAGCACACATTTCCCTATACTCCACAACAAAACAGAGTTGCTAAGCGGAAAAACAGATCTCTAAAGGAGATGGAATCTTGCATGATGCATGCAAAGTCACTACCACAGAGACTATGGGCCGAAGCACTTAATTGTGCAACATACATCCAAAACAGACATCCCCATAGATCTATCAAGGATAAGACCCCCTACGAGGCTTGGAGCAGCCTCAAACTGGAAGTGACCCACTTTCACATTTTTGGTTCACGTGGATGGGCCCAGATTCCCTCTGAAAAGAGGAAAGCACTTGATCCACAGAGCACAGAGTGCATTTTTGCTGGATACCCCAATGGTGTGAAGGGATACAGTCTTATTTATATTTCCTCATACCATCTCATTATTGAACGAAGTTTCCAATTCGAGGAAAGTGTATCGCATGCACCTCAGCAGCCGCATGCAAAGGCCTTCATTCTTCCATGTGTTTGAGATGATGAGCATGTTGGCAAAT
>JZKD02S1184353.1:0-12647 GCA_000966675.3 Picea glauca | reverse complement strand
ATGAAGTTCATGTGTAGCTCGATGTGTTTGTTGTGTTGATGTTGAACTGGGTCTTTGGCAAGCTTGATGGCACTCTGATTGTCGCACTAGAGGGTTTTTGAATGTTGCTACTCGAATCCAAACTATGAAAGGATCTATCGAAGCCACAAGGATTCTTGACTTGCATTAACCACTTCTTGGTACTCTTCTTCTGCGGAAGAAAGAGAAATTGTATATTGTTTCTTACAAGCCCAAGTGACAGGTCCTAAACCAAGGCTAAAAACATAACCTACAGTAGACTTTCTATCATCAGGTTCGTCGACCCAATCTAAATTAGTGAAACCAACCAATAAAGGATTCCCCCTAAACTATAATGTATCTCGAACTGAATTGTACCTCGGACATACTGAAGTATTTTTTTAGCTACTTTCCAATGGATTTCATGGGGTATTTTCATATACCATGCAACAATACCAACAACAAAGGAAAGATCAGGATGAGTATGATTCAAGTATAAGAGGATACCAACTAACTGACGACACAAAGTGGCATCAACTTTGGAAGAAGTCAAAAAGGCAACAAGTTTAACTTTAGACTAGAAGGGAGAAGGGTCTGGATTACAATATTCCATGTGAAAGTGATGAAGAAAGTCACAAGAATACTTATACTGAGAAAGAAAAATTCCTTCCTTGGTTTGAAAAACTTGGAGGCTAAGGAAATAGTGCAAAAATCCTAAGTTTGTCATTTCAAATTTCTTCTTAAGGTTGGTTTTCACATGGTTTAAAAGTTTTGGGTCACTACTAGAGAGGATAAGGTCATCAACATAAATAACAAGGATTACGAGATGGCTTCTTGCTTTCTTGGTATAGACATTAGGATTAGAATGACATCTAGAGAATACGGTGTCAAGAAGAAAGTTGTCCATTTTGGCATACCAAGCTTGGGGAGATTGCTTAATACCATAAAGAGATTTCTTAAGGCGACAAACAAGGCTAGAGTCATTCTAGACATAGCTAGGAGGTTGTTCTGTGTATATTTCTTCTTGCAAATCCCCATGCAAGAAGGAATATTTGACATCCATCCAATGGACCTCCCATTTATGTGAGGCTGCAAAGGCTAGAACAAGGCGGATGGAATTCATTTTAGCTACAGGGGAAAAGGCTTCAATATAGTCAATTCCTTCAACTTGGGAGAATCCTTTGGAAACTAACCGAGCCTTTTGTCTTTCAACACTTCCATCTGATCCATACTTATTTATGTAGACCCATTTACATATGCAATATCCCTAATCTGAACCCCTTTGTAATTGCACATATAGGTTGGTGAGTCGTGAGTACCAATTGTAAATGTCAATGTACATATAAGCTGGTGAGTCGTTAGTACCAAATTTTGGTTTTGCGTGCACCTGAGCAGTGCGCGAGAATTGTTATCAAAGAAAGGGTGTGCATGTTTCATAGTGATGTGTGCACATGGGTAAGTGCGCATGGCTTCAAAACAAAGGAAGGGTGTGCACATTTCACAGTGTTGTGCGCACTTGAGTAAGTGCATGGGGATTACCTTGAAGTGTGCATCAAGCCGAGTGACATATATGTGTGTGTGTGTGTGTGTGTGTGTGTGTGTGTGTGGATGTATATGTATTTGAGGCCGAAGAGCCTGTGTGGTTATGAGGCTGGTGAGTCAGGACGCAAATAGGCTAGTGCATTTATCCTTGTAAAATGTAATCATACTCAAGTTATTAATAATATCACATCACTACACGCAAACAGATCAGATGAAAATATTTGGGGGGATACTCCACTGAAAAAGGGAAAAGGGGGGGTGCTTAAGTCCTAGGGAATATTTTATTAATATTTTTGAAAAGTGTAATTTATGGATAATTATTTATCCTAAGTTCCCGAGGAATGGGAACAGATCACCAAGTGGCTAAAGCTAGTTTTGAAGGTGACAAGTGTCCAGTTTAAGGCATGCAATATATATTGTTGGCCTTAGTGTATTTTGAAAAATGAGGATTCATTCATTTTGTTAGGTGCAGAAGGGGTCGGACCATCTAAGAAGGATGACTATTACCTTATATGCAGAGAAAATATTGTAAGTGTTTTTTTATTGTAATCGGATTATTTGTTGTTGAAGGGTTGGGTTGTCAGGCCCGTGAGCAGTCTCTCTAGGCGAGATATTTGTTATAGAAGAGACGGGTTGTCAGGCCCGTGATCATTCTCTCTAGGTGATATTTTTGTTGGGAATTGTTCCCTAGTGCACTAGGCATTAGTTGTAGGGCTATGAGACTTATTTTCCGGCATGTTGTTGGAACCCTGGAAGGGAAGTGGGGCAGTCGAGGGACTGTTGAGCGGAGAAGGGGCACACTTCCTTGGGTGTAACAGGAATATGGGGAATGAGGGACTATAATCTAGTTGCAGCAGTGGAACCTTCGACTGAACAACCTTATTGAGGTGTCATACCTTAGATTGGCATTAGGAACTCTTTTTCCTTGGTGGAGTTAATCCCTAGATCGGGGATGACCTGTTGCTAAAAGTATATGAGCAACAAAGTCTATGGCTTGGAGGAACATCTGAGTTCTATGCACAGTTGGTGACTTTTCATAAAAGATAAGTGTCTTTATGTGCTTGTCTCATTTATTGTGTACTTAATTATCTATGCTCAATATGGGTTTAATTCTTGTATGTTGTTGCATATAAGCAATTGATGTTATTTTGTATAATGTTGCTTGCACATGTAAGTGTGGTGTTGATAGTCGGTATTTGTAGTTGTGCATGAGTATGAAAATTGTTTTTAGTTTTCTTGTTAAGCTAACCTTATGATAATGGTCATGAGTATCCGAAGGAAATTTCGAATGGTCGTGCGCACAGGGAAATAATTTGTGTGCACAAGAGGTTGGATTCGCTTGTGGGCACAGGAAAGCAATCTATGCACACAAGGAAAAGAAAGAATTGGCATGTGATGCCAAAATGGTTGCATGCACAGTAGAGATCACATGTTAAAAGTGGATTACATGCACAATAGTGTTGTGTGTTCAGTAAGCTTGTGCACGCAGTTGTTTTGAGTTACTTCCATTTTTATAAGTTGTGTCAAAAGAGGAAATTTTGGGTGGTGTGACTCAACTTGTGGTTGAGTGATTTACTTCAAATAATTTTGTGCAAACTAATGTTATAGAGTAGAATCTGCGCACTAGACTTAGGAATAACATTACTCAGTAGTAAGTTGGGTATGTTACAACATTTGAAAATTTTTCTTCCTTTCGGAAGAGGTACAAGATCCCAAGTATCATTTTCCATTAAAGAATGATACTCTTCATTCATTGTTGTATCCCAATCTGGATGACTTGAAGATTCTACAAATGTCTCAAGATCATGAGTCTCTAAAACGTGAGCCAAAAGAGAAGAGCCTCACCTAAACTGTGAACATGTATGACACTGATTTGAAGGATCATCGACAAGATCACCAATTGTTTCTTGTGTTGAAAAAACCCATCTAGTTAGTGGTGGTGTTGGTTCAGGTTCATGTTCAATGGACTCATCTAGAGGAAGGTGAGCAGGTGGAGGTGGATTTTCATCCTCACTGTCATCATATGAATAAGAAGAAACCAGAATAGGAATAGAAGAAGGCACAAGATATTTTCCAAGATATTTTCCAGAAGAAGGCACAAAATCCAAAAGAAGGCCAATATATTTTCATCAAATTTAACATATCTTCTAATAATAATTTCAATACAATGTGGTTGAAGAAGTCTGTAACCTTTGACATCTTCAAAATAACAAACAAATATACACTTCTCACTTTTTGGCTGCAATGTTTTCCTTTTCTCATCAGGAATGTGAACCCATACTACACTACCAAATACATGGAAGTGACTTACATCTGGCTTAAGTTTAGTCTATGCTTATTTTGGTGTTATATTTTTAAGAGCCTTTGTGGGAGTGTGATTTACTATGTAATTTGCACAGTTAATGGATTCCTCCCAATAATTTAGACTTAATCCCTTATCTTGGATCATACAATTAGTCATTTCTTTTAATGGGTGGTTCTTTCTCTCAACGACACCATTTTGTTGTGGTGTATATGAAACAACATGTTGCATTTGGATGCCATGTGCAATACAGTAACTTGTAAACTTATTATTCACATATTAGTCTCCATTATATGTTCTTAACCATTGAATTTGATGTCCAAATCGCTTTTCTACGAGGGCCTTATAGGCCAATAACTTGTCAAAAACTTTGCTCTTAAGTTTTAATAAGTAAACCCAATTGCGGCTGGAAAATTCATCAATGAAAGTTAAGAAATACTTGCACCTAGAAAAATAAGGAGAAGAAAGTGGACCACACAAGTCACTATGAACAAGCTACAAAAGGGTCGAGGCGTGCCAAGAGGAACATTTGTCAAAACTATCCCGATGATGTTTTTCAAGAACACAACTGACACAAACATCATCTCTGCATGAAACAAGAGGAAGACTAGTCACCATCTGTTAATTACATATTTGTTGCAATGAGAGATAATTTAGATGACCAAACCCCTCATGTCAAAGTTTTCTCAAGTCATCGTTATGAGCAACAAAAATCGATGGAAAAGATGATGACCCAAAGTTGTCAAACTTGTACAACCTGGTAATATCATTGGCAATTCCAGTTGCAAGAACATGTTGAGGATCTTTTATATCCTTGATTACAACTTGGTGAGGTGAAAACTCTATGGTCTTACCTTCACCTGAATGAGTGATTTGATATATTGATAGAAGGTTGCAGGAAATACTTGGAACACATAATACATCATTGAATGACCATTATATACATGAACTATTTTAGACCCTACAACACTAAGAGATCTATCATCACCAACAAATATTTTCTTGGTGTTATATTCATTTAGAGAAAAAAATATGGCTTTATCCCTAGCCATATGATAAGATGCTTTAAAATCAATAAGCCACTCATCAGAAGAAGAAGTAGAAGTTGCATTGAAGGAGAAACTAGAAGCAGAAAGTGCATGTCCATGAGAAGAAAAAGAAGAAGAAGAATCTATATTGATGTTGTGTTTCGTCATCGTTGCTTCTAAAGATGCCATATTCTTAAAACATTTGGACTCATCATGACTATCTTTCCCATAAAATTTGCAATGTGTGTAAGTCTTCTTATTTTTAGATTTTTCTCCTTTGTCATCATTAGGAGCGGAAACTAGTTGAGTGGGTTTGGGACCCATGTTTTGCTTGTTGTTGTGGCGAGGATGTTGCTTCTTGGGATTCTTGGATTTATCTTTATGTTGGGACACTATGGCTTTGTTGGATGTACCTGCGGTGTTGATCACTCCAAGTTGCACAAGCTTATCTTTCTCTCTAATCAAAGCATCACAAAAGGACTCAACAGTGAGTTTTTTATAAGAAGTCCCTAGAGTTTCTCTGGTGGCATAAAAGGTAGATAGAAAAACATAATATGCACTACCAAGCTTAGCAAGAATAATCTATATGCATCGATCTTCCGACAGATCTAGTTGACATATGATACACAAAAGTCTAAGTGTTTTGAACTTAGATAAGTAATATTCAATTCAAGGAAAATCATTTGGACTTAAAGTCATTTACTAATTCTCCAACTGGTGAGCTTGAATAATATTGTGTTTACCAAACACAGCTTCAAGTTTTTCCCAAGATTTATTGGGGGCATCAAGTCCTAGAAGGTGAAACCTTAAATCGGGAGAGATGGACATTCTAATTAGTCCACAGGATTCGTCATTTCTATTAATCCATTTGACATACTTGTCATCATCAGTGGGTTCTTCTTATTTTCCAAAGGTAATCTTGTACAATCCTTTACTTCTTAATAAATCCTCCATATGGGATTTCCATTGGAAGTACTTGGTGCTGGTAAGAAAAAGATCATTGGGATATGCCATATTAAAAAATGTAGAAAAATATGAAACTAATGGTCTATATGGAAAGATCTAAAAAAATAGGTTGTTTAAAAAAAAAACGACACTGAAAACGGACTTCGAATGTGAAAGTTATGCCCTTTTGAAGAAAGGCATAAACGATAACCAAAGATCCACGTGGCAGGTAAAATTTGGTCCATGTGGTGATACCCCTCCTAATAGCCTCATTTTTACAAATAAGTTTCTTATAAAGTCACCCAATTTTATAGAATAAGTGGAGATCACTTTTACAATGAAGTTACTTTATAAAAGAAAGTTGCATGCAAAATAAATAACTTTAGAATAAAATATTAAAGCTACTTATAGTGATTCACTTTTATAATTTAAGTGAAATACACTTTACAATGGATGCGTGAATTTTTTTTTTTAAATAACAAAAAAGAGACTTGAACTGAAGACCTCTTACTTAAGCCATGGTCTAATTGTTCCATGTTTTGGTCCTGTTCTGGGGATATTTTCTGTTTAATTTTTCCCAAAATCCGGCAAGAAATTGTTGGATCTATAGATTTCAGTGGTTAAATTTTGTATAATCCGAGTGCTCCATGGATTTTTCAGTGGTCTAAATCCATTTTTGCATTCAAAAATGTAATTTAAACAACAGAAAATTGTGATTTCGTGCAGATTTATGTCTATGGATTCTGGCACAAAGGGTCAAAATGTAGAACAATTAGACAACACCCTTACTTAATAAAGCAACTTTTCACCAAGTGAGCTAGTGCAAAACATATTGTATTGTTTAGAAGGAGGATTGGGGGTGTTGTTGTTGTTGTTGTTGTTGAAGACAACCTTGGAGAGCGTGCTCATAAAAAACTCTTTTCACACAAGAAAAAAACATTTGTTTCTCAACAACAAGAGTTAGATCTCGGTTAGCTTACTCCAAAAATGAAACTTTTCCCTCTATTTCTAATTTACCGAGATCACACAGAGTGCACGACAAAGAGCATATGTAGACAAGAAAAACCCTTTCTTATCTATTTCTGATTTTCTGAGATCACATAGGGCATGGGGAAAAGAGCATACACAGATTGAAAAGAGTAGCAACTCGGAAATAAAAATTAGAAAACTGAAATAAAACCAAAATATCAACTCTGCAAAAATTTAAAAGGGCATATTCAAGCTTTATACCTTTGGATCTGACTAAAATGGTTGTATCTTAGGCAAACAAAAACCTTTTCGAGTGAAACGAAAAATGTTCTTGACTGAAATGAGTGCTACTGATGCAACAGAATAGTCCTCTTGACCCAGAAATGTATGGAAATGGAAGAAACTAGATATGAGGTAACATGGATTCACGATCTCGATCTACAACGGGAGCGGGTCTTCAAATGTGCTATGATACCATGTTCGACAACACAGGTATTCCAACAGAGGATGAACACATTTAGTAACCACTCACACAACCAGATCAAAGATCAACACACTAAATTTTTCACGTGGTAAAACCCCTACAGGGAAACATCCATGGTCCCAGCCAACGTGGATACTTGGAGCAATTTGTTAATGCAAAAAAAGAGATTTACAAGATATTTTCTCACAATTGATCATCGGCAAATGACCCTCCATGCTCTTTAAATAGAGATCATGGACTAATCGGGTGTTAAGCCATGTATCAATGTAGTCGTTAAGATTGAGGAGAATATGAACCGTCCAATCACTCTATATCGGGAACATATCATGAACGTCGGATTTCCTAACTACAAATGCATACTAATGTATACTAAATAAACACACTAAGAAACATACTTTTACCTAACGACACATTAGACCAATTTGATCTTAACTAACTCCTAAGTGTCTATATATCCTAACAGTCTCGTTTCCGTCACCTTGCTAGTTTGAGGGTTTTTCATGATTCATTTCATTTGTTCTTGATGGTGGGAGAGCTTGAGCTCTATTTGTTGGTCCAAACACTTTCTTTGGGTAGTTTTGGTAATTGTATTAGCACCCGACACTGGTATAAAAATGCATTTTGATCATATATGAGCTCACAACTTGTTCTACATCTCTTACAATGCATTTGTCTTTGTGTTGAGTAGGTTTGGCTCTGGTTTTCATATTGTGTACATTAAAATGTCTTATTTTCCCTACTATGTCATTTCTTGAAGAAAAATGATAGGAAATGTATTTATTCGTAAGAATTCGTTGAGCTCTAGTTCTCTATGTCCATACTACCATTTTTCATTTGTCCTAATTGATTGAAATATGTAAAGGTGAATAAATTTTTGGGTTTTTGTTGTTGGTTTGCATACAAGTAGAAGCCAACTCAAAAATTGACTCTTCCTTGTTGGTTATAGTTTATGCATTAAGTTTTTGGATGAATGAAATTTACCCAATTTAGCTTGATGAACAAATAATATGGGTTTAATAAACCAAGTTTTGGCATATTTCGACCTGTTTACTCATAAGATTTGGCTATATTTTTAGTTATCAAATGGGTTGATCCCATCTCAGTCTCAAAGCGTATTGGGTTGGAGTCCTATTTGTTATTTCAAAATACATGTAGTTTGTTTGATTACTTTGTTTTACTTCAACAAAAATGATTAGGGTTGTTAGATTTTTGGTATGGTTTGTTGTTTTAACCCTAGTCAAGTAATGAACTCTAACCTGTATCTATTGAAATTTAGAGTAAGTGATATAACTTCTATTCAAAACTACTATTATGTTTGGTCGCATTTCCTTAAATAATTTTGATGGATGAAGATTAATGGTTTTGAAAACATGATTATAACGAATTTCAAAAACTATTTTTATGAAATTCTTCAAGGTAGCTACAACCAGTTCACTCATTATATTGAGTATTAAATTTTGTAGTAATCTTCAACTCACTTGATAAAAAAGGGGTTCATACACATGTCTTAGAATTTTATTTATTTTTTTTTATTTTTTTTACTTGTTTGTTAGTTTGTCCATGACTTGTGGGACTAACCTGTGGCTAAGAAACCGCGACTCAAAGGCATATAATCTATCAAAATCACCCAAGGATCGCACCCAGCCTGAGCCACACCAACCCTTAACATGGCTGGATTTTTTGTCCCCACGGGTTTCGAACCAGTGACTTTAACATCACGGAGTGGCTTAACAACACACTCCATCACCAACAGTCCTACACCTCGGGGACCATGTCTTGGAATGTTAACAAGCTTGAACCTTTAACTATTAAAATGGATTATAATTGATGTTTTTTCCATTTGAGCTACCCTCCTCCTAGTATTGATTCCTTGACCATATATGAAATTCGATGATAGAGTTTTAGTTTTTGGATACACAGTTATTTCATAGTATGAATCTGGGTGCATTTTGAACTCGTGTGATATTTATAATTTATAACTTGTAAAAGTTTGATTGTTCCTATTGGAAGAGTCGTGTTCATAATTTGAACCAATATATGTGCAAATGCAATCACTTATAGAAACTTTCTTTAAATATTATTTGGAAGAAGTAAAAGTGAAGAGTTATTGTTTTTTGTTTGATCTACATTTGGGCAACATAAACAAATACAAGTTGGTTAGAGTCGTATCCTAATGATGTAAGAGAAGCGAAAGAGTTTAGATCATATGTTTTAAAATATAGTTATATAGACTTTGATCTCCCATGAAGAGTTATTTTTGTCTTTTTTATCTACATTTGGGAAACATAACCAAATACAAGTTGGCTAGAGTCATATGTTAATGATGTAAGAGAAGAGAAAGGGTTAACATCATATGTTTTAAGATATATTTATATATATTTTCATCTCCCATCATATATATATATAACATTTTACATAAGTTATGCTCCCCATTCCTATTCATAAAACTCCTTTTTCCATTTGTATTCCCTGTCTGTATAATTAAAAGTGGACATATGAATGATTTGTAGTTTGAAAGAGTGAACAATATGATGAATAATGGGAAGAAATTGATGATTATTTACATATTGAATGTATGAATGGGAATTGCTTAAAAGATGGTTGGTTTTATACAAACATGGTTTAATGTTTTAAATTTGAACGGTTTATCATTTAATTCATGTCATATTATCACTTTTCACAAGCTACTTTTCTTTTATCATATTCCCAATCATATAAATCTCCCTTTTCATACACTTCCAGGTTCACATTTATAAAAGAAAATGCTCTGTGTAAGAGAAAATTCTCAGAACAAATCGCAAATTTAAAAAGAGAAGTTTGGTGTGTGTGCAAAAGTTTTGTTGTGTTCCCTAGATTCACTTTTCCTATTCATCTCCCTTTTTATGTTGCATGGTTATGTCATTTTCAGATCCAAATTTAGTCATGTTGACAAATGGTGTTAGATGTTTTATATGGTGTGTCTTATATATGTACTAATTTGGACATGGATGAATATAGATGAGCTTTTTCTGCAGAGGCAATAACCAGTTTGACAACAGAGGTAATAGAGGAAACGGGGCCATAAGGCCAAATGAATTTTGGAAGAGAGGGAGAAACAATAGGATGAGATTTTCTATACACTTTGTTGCCAACTTTGAGGAGTTTAAACAATTAGTTTAGACTAGTTACTCGAACATTGTGGGACACCCAACTTTTCATCCCCCTCATCCAACATTCATACCCCATGTTTAGCCTAATGATCTTCGTCTTCACCCAAGCATCACAAACATTCATGATCAGCCTCATGTACAAGACAAACCTCCAGTCAATGATGGTTGGAATAATGCACTAGTCAATCCTCCATCTGGTATTGTTCACTGGCCAAATTTTTCTTTACCTCTCCCTCCTCCACCTCCTTTACTACCATTTCAACCAATTTCCTCAATAGTTTCACATGTACATTCCCTACAGCTCCCTAAAAAATACAAATCCTTAGCTATTGAGTTAGGGCCAAGTAGGGGAAACCGGATTACCATATCAGTCAGTTCAGATTCCTATGAAATGTCTACCTACACCATCAAATCATTACCACTCAAAATTGAATATAGTGTTAGAAAGATCACCTTTGACAACATCCACCCAAAGATTTCAAAGGGTGAAGAGAAGAGATCTGCAGAAGCATATTTGATAATAAAAAAATGAGGCAGCAATGTCAGAGGGTAGTGCATAGAGATAGACAACCTCACACAAAAACATATGACTTTTAATTTTATTTTATTTCATGGTGGCGTCAGTGTGACTTTGAGATATATATTTTTTGGACAATTGATATTATTATTTTTTTGAAAAACTTATATCATGCCTAAAGTTTTGGGAGATACAAGTGTTTATTATTTATGAAGCATGATTCTTTCAGTTGTTGTTTATATTTATTGTTATAATATGTGAATAAGGTGTGGTCATGAATATGGAGGAACAAGGGAATGATTGGAAAATTAAACAAATAAAGACATAAAAAAGGCCCTCACCTATTAGTTATTATATTATATATTGATTATCCTTATCGTATAAAATATTTGTTCTATTTATTAACTAAAGTTATTTAATGTTAGTAACTAAAAGTAGTTCAACTACTTGAAGAACTACCTTTTAGATAATAAAAGGAAGAAAAGAAGGACAAGGAGGACATGAGAAATTAGAGATAGATACTTTTGATAAGGTTTGCTCTTTTTTCAAATTGATAATAATGAATTTAATTCTTTCATTTTTTTTATTTCTTTAAGAGTTAAATCCTCTTGTTGATAGCAGGAGAATTCAAAAGTTGGAAAAGAATAAAGGACTAAGAAGTAGATATTTTTGACATGCTTTAGAAGGTCATTCATTTATCTTGGCAGACTGTTTAGTTTCATTAGAATTCATGAATTAATTTTCAGTTTTTATTAAGATTAGTTTGTAGAGTCAAGACTTGATGAGCTTGTGGCTTGGTTGATCTAGTAGATTTCAGTCTTGGTATTTTTCTTTCAGACACCAGTTGTATTTTTATCATTGTTAAATTTCCATCCTAGACTTATAAGTCTGATTTGGGTCCTATTATCGCACAGTTTGTAGGAAAGGTTTAGGTAGCTTGGAGTCAAGGCTCAAACTGGCGTAACAGGAGATTCCCCACCCACTGTCACCTCGATGGGGAGCTCTTTCTATTTAGGGTGGTTAATCCCAAGGGAGACGTCCCTAGTAATCTGGGGTTTTGAAAGGTCTAAAGGTATAAAGGATCAAAATGATGGTTTCCTTTCACAGATTACTGCCAAAGAGATAGTAAAAAAGAAGAAGATATTCCACTGGATGGCACCTGTTTGCGAGACAAGGAAAATGAAACTAAAAGAGTGTGCTGCAGTGGTTAGTATTTCACAATATCAATGACTATCTTTAATACATATGAGCATTGATGAAAGTAATTATTGACGAAGTCAATGATTGCAATTAAAACTTATGTCTTATGTCACTTCTTCAATAAATACACAAGAGATATTGGCATTCAATGTATAAAATAAATCCTTATTATATCACAATGCAACAAATCTGCTCATACATAAATATTGTTGTTGCGTCACTATTGCAGATTTAGGGTGACGTCATCCCTAGTATTAGGTCAAATTTGAAGACAATGAGAAGAACGTGTTGTCAAACAAACTTATGAATGCAATCAACAACTCAAGGTATATCAAATAGATGGTGACAATGTCAAAACGTTTTAAGGCCAAACAAGGGTTTTAACAGGTATGACGTCAACTATATTGTTGTTGGTTAGGGTTAGGTTAGCTAGTCAAAGAGGTGGACGTTTTGCTAAATTAACCAATGAAATTGCTTAATTCCTCTATGGCTACAAAGGGATGAGTCAGCCGCA